>JARFNR010082194.1:0-14690 GCA_030323935.1 Semibalanus cariosus
CCACAGCACCACAGCACCACAGCACCACAGCACCACAGCACCACAGCACCACAGCACCACAGCACCACAGCACCACAGCGACGCAGCAGCACCCTCACTTTACTTACCGTCAGCTTCCGTGAATGTCGTAAACTTCAATATTGACATGTTGCCTACCGCTTTATACCCTGCTTATGATCAGAGTAGGACTGGCATAGTATATCAGGTATATTGCACGATCGTGCACGCGGCCGGGTGCACGTGTACCGACAGAAGATCTGTGAGAGGCTGAAACCGCACGAGGGGTACCAGTCGTGATGTCATCTGAGTGCTACCGCCCTGTAGAGGCCAGGAGCCACGGTCCTACTGTTTTATTGACGCTTCAGTTAAACAGGTCACTTGTCATTTCTATGATTTTATGATCAAGCGAATGTATGTTCTTTGTAGGATTTTACGGAAGTTATATGTGGGTAACAACAGTGAGGGGAGAGGGAGTAATACGTGCGTAACGCGCGTATTATACAAATTGTCATTGTAGTCTTCCTTTTCTCATGTGTCTGGGCCCTGTACAGGCACCAACAAGGGAGCCGCCACCTTCTGAAAGTTGGGGGACGGAGGATCCTGAAGTCGATTCTTTCCATGCAACGCCCATAGGCGTAATGTTAGAATCCGAAAATGTTTGGGGGACGCGTCCCCCCCCCTCCGCTTCCGACGCCCATGGGCACCAATAGGATGGTTTATATGTAGGATTTGTTCATATCCTCATTGCTAAATTACGCATGCTTTTACAACACAGTCTCAAAGTTGCACCACTGCCTACCTTTATAGCCAGGAGAGCAAATTGCTGAGCAACGCAGGCGGCTAGTCTGTTGCAATTAGTCCTGTAAGGTCAATTAATTTAATGGCCCTGTTAGAGACAAATTGCAGCCGTATATGCCTGTGAGCCGGTCCGTGTATTGCCGGTGCTGCCTCAGTTGTGAATAGGTTCAACAGCTGCTTCAACACTGATTTGTGGCTATGGTTGTGGAGTGTATTAAAGTTAACGACCGGTCGTTGCTCGTCCTGTGGCTGTAATGTGCACCATCCTTGTCTTTTACCATCAGTTGAGCAATGCAGTGTGCACAGTCAGTGAACAGGAAGAGGTATCCATAAAACCAGGTCGATACCAAGTGGATCATTATAAAATATTACTGGCATATATAACACACTAAAGACACGCTAAAGAATCAGCATCTGTTACTTGACTATATCGGTATTTGATAAAACGAAAATCATTCGGTGTCTCGCGTGGAGCGTGTCATGTTGATTGTTGACCAAACGATTTGAGAGTGCACATTATTCTTGAGTTTTGATTTCATCTAACTATGATGTTGTTTTGCATCTATGTTATGCAATAGGCAAATGAGTTACTGGTTTATCGGTAATTTACAATTGAATGGAGTCTGCTCTGGTATTTTCTGCAAAATTTGCATGGTTTTAAAGTCGTTAATTCTGCACCAGCTCTGTTGCCGACTAGCAACTGTATCAAACACATTTGTGTCCTTCCGGCAACGCTTCAGTGATCCTACTGGTAGGCTGATGCGTATCGATACTTGTAAACAAGGTTGTAAATAAAGGTCACTTTGACATAGCAAAGTATACAAAAAATCGAGATACTCATATCTGATGGCTTTAAATTAATCCTTTCTAAGTTTAGCAACATATTTTCGTATGAGCGCTTTAACCCATTATCATGAAAATGATGAACTTTTGATCTGCTCAGATCGGCACAACGGACGCCCTTTGAACACAAATGCGCCTTGTGTGCCTTGTGATGTGTAGGTATAGCATTCCGTAGGCCTGGACCCGCGACAATTCATCAGTCACATGAGCACACACTGAACCCATTGCTTGTATCTTTCCCACAGCCCACAATATTAACATAATTTACATGAAAAACACCTCCTATTGTCACCATCCCACAACAAACAGTCTTCATGTTCCACTCCCCAGCTCCCCGACACTACGACCTGCCGTGTCACCCGACTACCGGTCTCAGGTCCACCCCGGTGTCTCCAGCCGCTCTGCCTGGTCCTCTGCTTCAGTCCCAGGTCCACCCCGGTGTCTCCAGCCGCTCTGCCGGTCCTCTGCTTCAGTGCCAGGTCCACCCGGTCCCCAGCCGCTCTGCCGGTCCTCTGCTTCAGTGCCAGGTCCACCCGGTCCCCAGCCGCTCTGCCGGTCCTCTGCTTCAGTCCCAGGTCCACCCGGTCCCCAGCCGCTCTGCCGGTCCTCTGCTTCAGTCCCGTCTGCGAACCCCGCCCGGTCCGCCCGGTCCCCAGCCGTCCAGCCACCAATGAATGGCGAGCCACCACCCGCCGTTATGATTGGGTAACACGGGAGCCGGCTGGCTGTAATCGCCCGGGCAAAAACCGTCAGGCGTCCGGCCGGCCGCCGCCGCCGCCCCGCCGCCGCCGCCGGGCCGAGCCGGGCAGAGCCGCCGGGTTCAGACCACAGGGGGCCACGGAAAGCATGCATGTGTTAGGACCCTCGATGAATGGATTTGTGTGAGATCCCACGTTCATTGAGCAATTAATCGATAGGGTTGGATTGTTGACTGTGGTGGGGGACTGAGTCGGAGAAACATACCATAGACTGGTCACATGGAGGAGCGTGGGTTTTGTAAGGTCTAATCAGAATGAATCAAGTCGGTCAGATTCCCGGGAAATATTTGGTGTAATTACCGGCCTTTGTTCTGATATCTGGGTACATCGGCACTTTCATTACTGAGATAACAAGATGCATGAATACGTGGGCCCGGGTGAAATATCAAAACGCGCAAAAGCACGATAAGGTCCATTTCGCACCACGTCGTCGCAAAATCAGATACCTACCTCCGTCTCATTCTTTCGAGCTTCACACCTGTCTTGAGCGGTTCCTGATGTTATCCGCGGAATCTCTCACGCTCGCTCCGAAACCTCCCGCCCCATTGCGGCCGCGTTGTTCGTCTACGCGTCACATTGCCTGGTTTGCGTCACACCGCCGGGAGCTGGGGCGCGGCGCATTCTACTCCACACCGCACCACAATTAGCGCCTGTTGGACCGGGCGTCACCGCCGCGCGCGGCCGTCAGAGCCGACCCAGCCCTGTCGACCTCGCCGCCGACGCAGGACATCGAGCCGCGCCAGCCTCCTCCCTCTAATGACAGGCTGGCGCAGCTCCGGGGGCTTCCTCGCCTTCCGAGCGCCCTCCGAAGACCACCGGAACACGGACTCGCCCAGCTGTAAACTCAGCCGGCACACGCGGTGTTTGGGTGGTGTTGGACCGTGCGGTGATTGACGTGAGGTCCTGTCCGCCGCGCGGTTGCCTCTCGTGGTTAGAAGAGCCGCTCCCGGCAGCGAGCGGTGGGATTTAACGGCCGAACCGTGCAGCACTCGGGTTTACGACACGTACCGGATAACAATCGGCCTGAGCCGGGAGGAGCGGGGTGGAGGGTAAGGCACATAGCGAAGAGTGTCCAGCAGCCACAAGTCGGTACTGATCTGCTCACAGCTCGTGCCTGGCGGTACACCGCCTCTCTGGCCGTGAGCTCGACTACTCTGAGCTCTCTCAGAAGCATGCCAGAGTCCTGGTCTCGCTTTCGGACCCTGTACTCATCTCTGTCCAGTGTCCATGTCCCTATCCAGTGCCCCGCCCGCCCAGTCCCGTCTCAGTTTCGGTTCCGTTCCGATCCCGATCCACCCGGCGGATGTCTGCCCCGTGGCGGTCTCCGTAACAACGTGCCGCACTTGCTGCCACACCTCCTCAGGGCTGCGGCACGTGCCTCACAACCCTCGCGTGACACGCCTCCATCCTGCTATCGTGACGCGGCGCCATCCTGCTATCGTGACCCGGCGCCATCCTGCTCCCGTGTTGAGCGTCGGCTGCCGGCGGCAGGCAGACGCCATCGCGTGACTGCCTGCCGTCAGAGGCCCACTGCAGACTGCTGACGACCCCCGGCTGCTGACGGTGGTGCTGCTGACGGCAGCCAGCAGTGAGGCAGGCGCAGGGAGATCAGACACGCCGAGACGGCCCGCGGCGCAGCCGGGCGCTCACAACTGCAGCAATTACTCATATCAAGGACTTATTACTTTCTCTACATAAGATACGAGTTTACCCGAGACGTCAATTATGGGTATTTAATTTACTGGTCGTCAAGTGTTCTTCATTATCATTTGATCCCTTTTAAAACATTTCGCGATACAGCAATGCCAGTCGACAGCAATGCCAGTCACTGAAGGATGAATTGACCAGCAACACACTACGCGTTAGTCAACATGATATATACTCAAGTTGTGTTTGAACACAACTTGAATTCATTCCACGGTTATGCATCACTTTGGTTGCCTGAAAGTGATCACAAACACCACGAGTGCAGCGTTTTCTTTTGATTGTCAAACTGTGCGTTGTCTGACAGTGCATTCCTTTCGATTGTCCACCTTTCCCACGTCTAACAGTGTCTTCCTCTGTCGCAGGACCCGCTATGCTGGACACGGATTTTGAAGTAGAGGAGCGGCCTCAGCGTATCGCCATCTCCATGGGTCACGGACACAACGCCCGCTCTGGATCGCCAGAGTCCTACTTCACCTGCAAATTCTGTCAGAGGCTCTTCAGGTGGGTTCCGTCTTCTGGCTAGGGACTAGCTCTGCTGGCTGGCCGTGGGAGGGCTCCGTCAGCTGGCTAGGAGAGGCCTCTGCTGGGTGAGGTGAGAGGAGGTGTTCACTGAGGCAGGGCTGGGGAGGAGGGGGGAGAAGGGTGGGCGGCTGAGGTCGCACCAGGTCACCGGGGGCGGGCCCGATCATTGCCGACCAGTCGGGGTCAGACGGCGGTGACCCGGCGCGTCAGACGGCTGTACCTTACGAGCGGAGCTCCGAGCCCGGTCCAGCCGCGGCCACCGGCGGCCGCCAGCCCGCCAGGCCGTGATACCATCGGCCGGCGCTGCCCCCGCGCTCACGAGTGCGGCCTTCATCGAGTTACGAGGCGTTTGTGGCGTGATAACGCGCCAGTTCGCGGTACGGAGCCAGTCGCGGCGCGGGCCGACCGCGGACGGGGACGGGAGGCTGCTCAGCGCTCATAACTCACCGGCCCGTGGGAACGATGAGAGGAGCCGTGTTGGCTCGCGCCCCTCCGGGTTTGGAGGGTGGAAGCATCCAGAACACATGGGATGCAGGGAAGGCAGCAAGACGTGTCCGAGTAGGATGTGAGAGGCAGGTGGCACTCGCGTGGGCGTGTTTACTGGGTGGACATGGTGACGGTTGCGATCATTTTAAGAAAGCAGTTTTCCATCGCAGTGCTTTTAAGCGATATCTGAGCAGCACCGATTGCGCTTCACGTGGTTTTAAAAACATACCGATGTTCTGTTCAGAGACTTTTGTAGCGTAATGCTGAAACAAACCATGAAAAGACTCGTAAGCAGCTTTAGAATGGGAAGCATTGTTTTAAGACTATGGCATATGATGCTGGAAGAGACAGATCTGACTCCAAAAGAGAGGCTAGGGTAGCTGTGTTTGAAATAAGAACTCTTTCATTTCGGAAGAGGATTAGATAACTACTAAAAGAAGGTATAAGCTCTGAAATCGTCCGAAGGCGCTCGCTGGCATGCTGGGAATGCTCCTTGTGACATTAACTGTCAGTATGAATAAGATACTCCGCCAAGCACAACAGAGACGACTGGAACACATGTGAATCACGCCTGAACCTGACACCCACGCCTGGCTGACTCACTGCGCTGGTATCAGAACATAATGGCCACGTTTCCATGACACTAGGTAATCCGGATTTCCCCTCGTGGTCACTTCTGTAATTGTGTCACCACACAAGGGAAATACAAATTGACCGTCAGATATGAGCGGGGTTATTAACCCCGCTCATATCTGACGGTAAATTTTTATTTCCATTGTGTGGTGACACAATTACAGAAGTGACCACGAGGGGAAATCTGGATTACCTAGTGTCATGGAAACGTGGCCAATGAGTCGGTAACAGCGCACGAGGCTAAGTCAGTGCTATGAGGCTCTCCAGGAGACGGGACTCCTGCCAATGGCTCCACAGCGGAGGCCCAATCAATGCGTGTGAGTCCAGTCCCGACTCCTGCCAGCGGCTCTGCGGCGGCGCGTGACCGTTCGCGCCGCCGCCGCAGCTCCGCCGATCACAGCGCATACATTAGCGGGGTTCAAAGGTGGACGCGTATGGCGCTGTAGCTCAGTCGCGGCCATACGGCACGCCGATAGCGCCGACACCGAATGGCCAAACATCAAGGCTGCAAGCCGCCGCGAGCCGCCGCGAGACGCCGTGAGACGCTGCGAGCCGCTGCGAGACGTTGCGAGCCGCTGCGAGACGCCGCGAGACGCCGCGAGCCGACGCGAGCCGACGCGAGCCGGCGCGAGACGCCGCGAGACGCCAACGCGAGCCGGTCGGCCTGATTGGCCGCGGCTGCAGCTAGGCGCGACTCGGAGCTGACTTGCAACAGACGAGCACGGCTTTCTCTGCGAATAGTAGCCTTTGTTGGAGGCAGACGTGCAGCACAATGGCTGTGGTTTGATGAAGACAATTAACTGGATGGGGTTCGGCTTCGTTAGGAGTGGTTTCATAGTGTGCACGAGGTGGGGTCACCGGTCAATGTAAGCGCAGGGAGATTGGCGGTGGAGTTCACGAGCGTTGGGTCGGAGCTGAATATAGTCGTCCTGGTTATGGAGTCGTTTCTAGTCATGGACTCGTTCGGTCTCCAAGCGCTTAATAGCCAGGAACTCACGCGCGGTTTAAACGGCTAGCTGTGCAGTAGCTCATTTGACTCTGCATGGGGCCGCCGCTGCAGTGGAGGGAAGCGTGTGATTGAGTTCTAAAACTTCCTGAGTTTTTAATTCGAATGATAATCTAAAGAATAAGCATGCAATCATTGAGGAATCACAGGTATCAAATTTCCAGTAAGTTTCTGTTATATTTAACTAAACATCTCATTTGAACCATTTCAAATTTGAAATTGAAAGCTTAATAAATTACCATGTTGTTCATTTCTTCTGCCAGCTTTTGGCTATTTTTAATTTTTGTTTGGGACCAAAGTTAGTACAGATCTCGACCATTTGAGTTGAGTGGAACATGAATACCAGTGTGGGAATTTTACGTATGCCATGATGTTGTACCGCTGAACAGTGTTCCGCGAGGAATATTAAGTCGATGTTACACCCCATTACCGAGTAAAGCGGCAACGGTGAAGTCAGGCATATCCACTCACATTATCTTACTCGCGCGGGGTAAAAGTACGGACCTGCTTATCTTATACTGTGTCCGTATGTGACAACCTTCTTCCTCTTACATCGAGCGAGAACGGGCATTAACTGGTTCAAAGCTTGCCTAAGATTTACGATAGAATCTGGCAAAGGCTTCTCTAACTTCTGTTCCCACGCTTTTAGCTGAGCGAGTTAAGACGAAGAAAGTGCCGCAATCTAATTCGATCTGACACTTTTCCACCCTGACAAAACCACTGCGTACACTGGGAATGTAAGCGTAGAACTTTGGAAGGCGGACCTTTGAAGACGAGTCGTTAATGAGTCATAACAACTTAGTCACTATGGAAGTGATTCAGTACGTGTTAACTCCGTTTAGTGTAAGCTATTCAAAGTAACTATTACTCTTTGCATCAAACTAGAGCATAAATATGTCAGCTTGTTCCAATATGTTTGAAGTTATATGACTCTTTGCGGCTCTTGCGCTGCTAACGTTCTTTCACACATTTAACGCTTGGTTACGAAATGTGCGTGTTGAATGTTTCAACTGAAGTCATACAATTTATATGCCAGAGGCGGCGCCACGGATTTTTGCCAGGGGTGGCAAAAGCCGCCTTATGTTCCGCAGCCAGTGGCGGATCTAGTTTGTTTTGGAGGGACGGGGGAGGGATATTGCTCCGCAAAGGCAGTCAAAAGAGGTGGAGCATGTACAAATCAGTAAAGGGGGCCAAGGCCTCAGGAGGGCGCATCATACCCCCACACATGAGAGCGCCGTCAGTTAAAAATTATTGTGTGGAGGGGGAAGGAAATTGCCCATTTTGCCCCTAACCGTAGATCCAATGGCGTCAAAAATAAAAAATGTTCACTTCAAAGCAACATTAAAATTTGACGGCACCCCAGATTTTAGGGTGGCAATACCACCCCCAGTTTCACGGCACAGGTGGCAGTCTGCCACCTCTGCTCCTATCATGGTGGCGCCACCAGATACTCTATTGCAGTCTTTAATTTATATAAAAGGATCATTTGTTTGATCAAGAGTTTCATTTTTCCAAGTTGTAAGTATCATTGCATATGCACACAATGTAAAACCAAGTTCGGTAACCATGCCTGCCGTTGCGGGCCCTCATAAAAATCCCGTAACACAACTACCGAAACCCAGCCGCCCATCTCACTCCCTCCACACCTCATGACCGTGCGTGCGTCGTGTTTCAGGAAAGCCTACAACCTGATGATCCACGAGCGATCGCACGACACGGCCAAATACAGCGCCGACATCTACAAACTCCGCACCGAGCTGCAGGCCTGCAACCGGAGAGACATCAGGTACTACATTGCAAACACCGCGGCTGTCGCGACATGATAACGACCCGAGTCTTAAATAGTATCTTGAATGGCATGACGGCATGGTCTAAAGTTCGTCTCGATTTGTGCATGGCGTGGCGGCCTCTCTGGCCACTTGACTGATGGTATGACACGTTGACTGCCGACTGGCGCGGCAGCATGATGGCATGGCGTTGTCTCTGGTGATTGCGGACTGCGGAGTCCTTCTGACTGATATGGGGAGAAATAACTCTCATCTGATCGCGGTCTGATGGGGATGAAGGCGTCTCAGTGGCTGCCGACTGCACCATCATGGCTGCTCACCCGGTAATACTACGCGGGGTAATCACGTGAGCAGGACGTTACACCCTGCAGATCGCCATGTGCATGATGGGTCCTCATTAAGGTAGAGCAGAAGAGTATGCCGGACTGAGACCGAATCCAGTCCTTCCTCCTTTAGAGTCGTCTCCGATTGCTATGGCAGTTGGAGGGCATGCTCCTATATATCGCAAATTAAAGTTTGAGCAAAATTGTGCAGAGTGCGCCTCCTGTCCTTTGAACGCCTCTTATTCTCTCTACTACGAGAAACCATCTGAATGCACAATCCTTCCACGTAGATAGGTTACTTTGTAGTTCGTTGAACGGCACAATTTCCTAAGCGAACATAGGTTGTACTAGCAGGTCTCCTGACATAAATAGCTCACTTGCACCGTTTCTCCTTCAGCGCTCGTTTCTCAATAGACCAGGAAGCTGCCATTTCTGGAACGTGAGCTTTCTCTGGGGCTGATGTCTCACAAGAATCCGTGATCGCCGGCCGGAGCGCGTCTCCTCTGTGGTCCATATCTCTCCCTCATCTGAACCGAAAACGTCTCCTCTCGAATTCGTCCCGGTCCCTGCGGAGCCCCACACGTCTGACTGTGTGAATTGTCTCCTCTGGAGGTCACGCCGGCTGCGTCGGAGCGTGCCGGGCGGTGGGGTCGTCTCGACGCGGCGTGGCGCGGCACGGCGCGGCGGCGGCACGGGCGGTCTGTTTGAAGACAGGCCGGCCCTCCGCTGTAAGTGTCGTCAGCTCAGTGTAAAGCACGCGCCACGCCGCTCCGACGCGCGCTTTTTACGGCGCGAGACGGCCGCGCTCCGGCGGCGCTGTATTCAATAGGGTTCGGATTAAGTTTTAAAATCAAGATAAAGACGCGTCGTGTTATTCTTTTCCGATAAAATCTCTCGCGGGTTTTACCTCATCGGTCACCGAGCCGTCTTCATCGGCGACTTTTTGTCTCCGGGACAACAAAAGAGGGCAGAGCAAGCGCAAAAACGGCCCTAAAACGCCACGGAGGGTACTCGAGTGGGAACAAAAGAAATATTAGCGTCCTGTTATGCTAATGACTTGATCACGTTTGTAATGGAGACGAAAACAGCTTCATCATCCTACGTTCATCTGTTAAATACCGACAAGTTGTTCACGAAATGCGGTTATTAATGACTCGGCATAATTGATAACTTAAAATAAATGCATCAATTACAATATGTGACCGAGTCTTATGATCAGGAGAGATTAACGACGAATTACTATTCATTGATTCCGAGATGGTTTTCACACGCAGCGAGTGTGTGCGTCAGGTTCGCCCCATTTGCGTAACTTCCGGCCACGGGGAAATCTCGAGAATGTTCCGCGGAATCCTCTGTCTCATCCTCAGGCATATCGCGGATGCCGTCGGAATGCCTGATCGTGCTCTAATGGGGAAGGCCCACACAGTAGCCGAGTCTCGATATTGCATGTCAGATTATACAGCCATTAACATCATATTGACTCGCGGTATCATGTCAAACACGACTACCACAAGCCATTACAGAAGTTGGTGTTGTAAAAGCATATCAGACATTTACCAGCAGCATTTTATTTATATAAGATATGACTTCCCTTTATGAAGCCATTTTATTTTATGATCATGAATGAAATTTATGAATGCAATTTTTCCTTAGTAATGAATGAAATCGACAAGGAAAATCTACAAGCGTGTTGCGAAATCGCATGCATCCAAGTGGCTCATTTCTCAGACATTCCCTTTTAACTAACCTTGTCCCCACAATGTGCCACGTGTCCGCGTCACCCGGGCAGGTGACACTCTCTGGACATGTCCCCGCCCCATTCCTGGACGTCACCCTCCTCCCTCCGTCCCGGTCCAGGTCGCGGCCACCCACGGCGGCTGGCCGTGCCCTATGTCAACCTGGTGACGTCTCAGCGCGGCGCTGTGCGGCGGCGTCCCTCAACCTCGCGCCAGCCCCTGTCGAGGGGGGGGGGGTGGCACTCCATCGCAGGCGGGATCAATGGCGCCGTCCGCCTCCCGCTGCCGCCGCCTGCCGCCCGCCGCCCGCGATCGCGGCAGTGTGGACCCACAGCCGGCACCTCGGCATGGCTCACATTGTCACCTCCGATGGTGGTCCCCGGCTGGTGACATTATTCACGTGCGGCTCGCTCCATATATCTGAGTGCTAATTGGTCCGGCGGCGGGGCGGGACGGCGGCGGATGGCGGTGGTGGGGCGGGCGGATGGCGGTGGTGGGGCGGTGGATTTACTGCTCTGGTCAGCGGAGCGCCAGCCGGCCCGGCCGCCGGGGATCGCTCTCTAATGGACTGGTCTCCACTGTCACCGCGTCACAGTCCGCCAACAATGGGCCACGTCGCGTCGCGTCGCGTCGCGCTGCGTGGAGACGGGTGACGCTGAGGGAGAACAGGGCCAGGATTGGGGACGGATCGGGACCGGACAGGGCCAGGATCGGGGACGGATCGGGACCGGACAGGGCCAGGATTGGGGACGGATCGGGACCGGACAGGGCCAGGATTGGGGACGGATCGGGACCGGACAGGGCCAGGATCGGGGCCGGATGCTCTGATGGACCCGGGACGGTTGGAGGGCGGCCGGCGGCAGCTGCTGCGCACAAGAATCCAGCGGAAATGCTTCGGGAGCAGTAGATCGGACGGACTGGTTTATATGACCGCGGCTTCTGAGGAGAGTTAATTCGGTTTACCGTCTGCGGTGCATTAGGCTTGCCACGAGGCACATCAACGAGGGTGATATCTTTTATCTTAAGTAATTGGTTAGAACGTCGTCCATCCGTTCGTGGCCACTTAGTCAGGTTGATTGTTCTGGACCACACTGCGTTCGTACCTTCGTGATCAAAGACTTGACGGTCGGCTTCCCAAGTGGATGAAGCGTTAAGAGACTCGTGACTGCTGGAAGCTATCTCGGATCATTGTTGCCGGTTAAGCACGTTGGGAAACTCGGTATGTCGTTTCTCAGGCGCGTGTTTTTATTTAACGCGCTGTCAGACTTTTATTGAGATGATCTGCGCGGGTTTGCCTCAGTACAGGTCACGGCAGAGATTACAGCCAACAATCACTTCATTCACACCGATTAAATCGTGGCTTGTGACAGGCCAAGCATTGCATATATTTTGTGCAGAGCGTCCATTGTTTTAGTCCGGTTCGCAGCGAGCCAGTGTGGATTAGCATGAACTGACTTGGGCCCAGAGACGTAATCGAGGATTGCGATTACCCAGTCAGCTTAAGATAGTCAGTCCGCTTAAGTTGCTCAGTCCGTTAAAGCTAGTCAGTCCGCTCAGCTAGTCTGTTTCGCTCGACTGGTCATTCTCAGTAGGACAGATTGTTGGTCGCAGTGCTGGGTCGGGCAGTACTTCTATTCAGCCCTCCGTTTGTCCTTCCGTTCTCCTCCGTTCAGTCCTCCATTCTCCCTCTGTTCTCCTTCCGTTTTCCCTCTGTTCTCCCTCGATTCAGCCCTCCGTTTTCCCTCCGTTCGTCCCTCCGTTCGTCCCTCCGTTCGTCCCTCCGTTAGGCCCTCCGTTAATCCCTCCGTTCTCCCTCCGTTC
Source organism: Semibalanus cariosus (assembly GCA_030323935.1). Classification (NCBI taxonomy): domain Eukaryota; kingdom Metazoa; phylum Arthropoda; class Thecostraca; order Balanomorpha; family Balanidae; genus Semibalanus; species Semibalanus cariosus. Next base: position 12,421 of record JARFNR010082194.1, read on the forward strand.
TCCCTTCGTTCGGTCCTCTGTTCGTCCCTCCTCTCGACCCACCGTTCGGTCGCCGTTCGGTCGCCGTTCGGCCCGCCGTTCGGTCGCCGTTCGGCCCGCCGTTCGGCCATCGTTTGCCCTCTACTCTGCGCATCGTTCGTCCCTCCGTTCGGCCATTCGGGAGACAAAGGTGCGCTGGCGGCCGATCGGGCGATAGGCGTCTGAGTGCGAGGTAACCTGACAGCCGGCGAATAGAGTCGTGCATCAGCCGGTAATTAACGGCGAGTCCGACACGTCCCGGCCGCACCTCACACGACGGTGTCTCCTCCCCGCTCCTCCCTCCCGCCCGCCCCGCCCCTCCCCATCTTCCCCGCCTCCCCGCCTCCCACTCAGACCGTCACCGGCCGGGCTCCGGGACATAGTCCGGCTCTGAACAGGACAACAAAGGGGACAAAAGCTTCTGGCTCAGAGTGCGCATGTGGAGAGACGTTGGTCACGCGATTTTTTCCGCAAGCTCCGAGTTTTTTTTCATTCTTGGCGCACATACTTACCAACCAATGATCCAAGAGCCTAAATAAGATTACAATCATATCTCATGGGCTCCCATCCTTCTGAAATACAAGCTTCTCATTTTTCAAGTATTGTATTGCAATGGACGGGTCTTCTAAATTGGAGGCTCTGCGAACTTTCTACAATAAATCGACTAAAAAGCAATCACAAGAGACAACGCCATAGCATTGGTATTGTTAGAACTTTGCCATTGATAACAAAATAAAATGTGAAGGCATATTCTGATACTGCACGTAACCCGTTACAGAAGATGACTTCACAAACACATGCATGTATCAACATATCTTCTCTCTATATAGTAAGTAGCCTTCCTTCTTTCTCCGGTTGTGGCTTCTCGTGATGGGTGGAATGCAATCTTTTTGTTGATCTCTTTTAGTTGAATTCTTCTTCTTGTGATTCTGGTATACGGTTATGAAACTTTATTAAAGCTCACCTTTGTTGACCTCTGTGAAATAAATATTTGTTCGCGATTTTTTAGAGTAAGTCAATTTTTTCAATTTATACTTTCCAACTTCTTCAGCTCTGAAGTACTTTAAACGTTCTTTTAATCCCGGATTTTAGCCGCTTTTATTTGAAGTGACGCAGAGGCTTAACGCTGTACTGACCCATTACCTACCACAGGTTACTCTTGGCCAAAACTGTCCAAGAGGAGAACTTCCGGGCCTTGAAGGCCTGAGTCACACCAGGCTGTCGACCCTCGTCTGGTACGAGAGCGTCTTCAGACCCTCGTCATGCAGCCGCACTCTGCGCCCAACTGTGACGGCTTCACGACCCGGCCGACACACGACAGACTGACGTACTTTTAGCGCCACTGACCTGCCGGGCCCCGTGCCACCGTGGTGGAGTCAAACTGTGATGTCTAGTTAAAGGTTTATAGAGGCTTCTGGGCCCGTCCGCAACCGTCGCGACTAGCTCTTCCCAAACCTTCTTCACGCGCTAGACGTCGGAGATCACCGCAAAGCCATATTGTGTTGGCTGATTGTTTTTTGTCTGTAGATGTCTGTGTTCCGAAATTGCAATGGTGATTTTTTTCGTGTGAGAATCGTGTGCTGATTAGTTTTCGAAATTTTGTCCGCCATTCAAACCGTGCTCCCGCTTTTTTTTCAATTATAGGAGATGACTTCCTACAGCTACCCCCGACTTGCACAGAAGATTTGTGCCGCTTTTGTTCGTGTAAAAATGTGCGCGTTGTGCTCATGGTTTGCTTGGATCGGTGAGGATATGCTTTCCTGACGACTGTCAATATCTTTCATGTGTTGCAAGGTAATCAGTGATGTTGTCATGTTTCAACTCCAGGATTGAGTTGTCTTGGCAGCGTAATTGCGGTTAATTAACACCTTGTGTTACCATAGTCATGTACATTTATGCAGAATATATTGTGCCGTGAAAACGGTTGGTTTGACTGGACGAAGCGATATTATTTAGAACGAAGGATACATAACACTTCAAACACTACAAATACTTTCCATCAAATTGCACTTGTGACAAACACATTGCAAAATTAATTAATAATGGAAAGTTAACGTAAATAATCAAATTATCGTCTGACAAGTCACTAGTGACATTAATATATTCACACATCATAAACAATACCGGCCATTTGTTTGGCATTTTTTATGGAAAGCTCAATAACTATAAGTTCCGAAACTCTCAATTTGGTCGATGATTCTGAAGCAAAACAGCAATGAAACATCTGGCTAGTGCGTGTCACCCTAGCAGAG
>JARFNR010086634.1:0-14597 GCA_030323935.1 Semibalanus cariosus
CGCGACGCCCCCCCCCCCCCTGCCCCGTCGACTGCAGGAGCGCCGGGCACGCATGCCGGCCACGAAAGTGTGTCTGCCGACAAAAAGTGCCTCACGCGACGTCGCGCCGTTCAGTGGAGCTGCCATTTCGGCGGCGGCTTGCGGCTAGATCACGTGCCGACTGCGTTCCTCCCCTCCTTCCCCTCCCCTCCTCACCTGCACCCGAGCTGTGACGTCACTGTGCCGTTAAAGGACTACGTCGATAGTTGATACTACAGCACTGTAGTGCAAAACTCCACTTGGAGCTTTGCAAGAGCCACTTGAAAGGGCACTGGAATGAATCAGCTGTTTAGGTTTGGTTGCTTGTATGCGTGTTGTACAGCAAACGTAGGCGCAAGCGAAAATCGCAAGATACACAAAGATCTTCAAAATATAATTTGAAGCGATGTTCCTGGCTCCTCTTCATCTCCTCGCTCTCAGTTCCAGCGCCCTGAAGCGCAGCCGATGGTTCATTATGATCCGAGCTCTCGAGATGAGGAGCGACAGCGGGCTCCGAGGGTGACCAGACAGGTACCATATGCGCCAGTCAGCCCCCGCTGCGCCCTTATTGGACCAGCTGGCGCGCCGCCATTGTCTCATGTCCGCCGATGCGCCACAATTCGGCGCGCTTGTCATCAACAATGGCCCCGCAGGATTTGCGGTGCCGCTTAGGCAAATATCCGCGCATTCAGCTCGTCAGCCTCTTAACGCATCGCCGGCCTCTCTCTACCTCCGCGCGATGCAGCCCGCGGCACCCGGGGCCGATTCAAACGGCCGTGATTAGCCGTGTTCAGCGAACGGTGGCCGGTGCAGCTGGCACTGGATTACGGCGCTGCCGATCGGGCCAGTTGCGGTAATTCCGCTGATTGGCTGCACGCCGACGGCTCTCCGAACGGCCGGCCGTCACGACTGCCGGGCCGCGCTGTTTGCGTTAGCGGCTGAACAGCGCCGCAGAGACCTCTCCTCTCCGAGGTGGCTCGCGCGGCTCGGATCCGTGGTTGGGATTCGAGCGCCGCCCGACAGTGCGGTATAGAGGAGAGACTGACAAAGGCTGCAGCCAATGTGTCGGCGCCGTGAATGGCCGGCTTTATGGCCCCGTCTGCCCACTTCCTGGGGTGGGGTTTCAGGTGTTCACTCTCCTCTCGATAATTACCAATACTCGGGGACGCTCTAAACGTAATTGGCATCGTTCAGAAAACGCGCCTTTGAACTCGACAAATGAGTTCATGTCCTTCCGTCCGATAATTTGCGTTACCACAGCTGCGGTTTTGAGTTCAAAATATGAAGGGAACTCTTAGAGCTGCGTAGTTTCGCAAGTGATCAAAGACCCGTGCCTCAGCGGCTGCGGCAGCTGACCCGAATCCCCTCCCTGCGCTCCCTCCCCTCCTCCGCTCCTGCCTGTGCAGGCATTGATTCGCGCTCGGAGATGCGCGGAATGTGCGCCATAATAGCCGCCGCCCTCCCCTCGGCAAACACTGCGGCCGCGCCGACATCGCCGCTCTGTCGCCGGGCGGCGATCGCGGCGCTCTGATGACAGACGGCGACGAATGCGGCGCCGGAATGCGCCGCGGAGCCGCACGGAAGTGGTGCGCGTCGGTAATCCGACGAGGGCGCGGCGCGGCGGCCGCGCGCCAGGATCGCCGACGGAGAATTCCGCCGCGCCAGGAGCGCCGCGAACAGAGCGCGCGTTGTACGCGGTCGCCGAGAAAGCGGAGAGCGGAAGTGGGCGCTGGACTGACGCCGCGCCCGCCGCCTCCGCGCTGTCCGCTGTCCTCGAGCTGGAGGAGCCATTATTCTATCATCACGTTACAGCCGAACAAATGATGCGCAACTGATTGGAGCTGCGGCATTGTCATCGCGTCAGCGACTGCCGGACCGCATCTAACACGGGTGTCCGCTTTTTGTCTGGATGTGGGCCAGTGCGGTGACCAAATTTAATGGTCCGTCCCGTCCATTAACGTGATGTATGGTCTCAATTCTCTGCAATAACAAATGATACACGGTTTTCTTGTACAGCAAGGACTGATTAATTTGAGCGACCTATGCAGGCGACGTCGTTTGTATGAAACTGAAAAGTGACTCCTTTGTTTCAGGTAAGAGAACGCGGCTGCGGTCCGGACTCGGAAGCCAAATGGTGTTCGGCGTCAGCTTCGGAGAGGTAAAACGAAAGCACCGCGGCTGAAAAATCCACCCGGCGCGGAGCCGCGTGTTCCCCGATTGCAGCGACGCGCCACACCTGTGCCGACTGTCGACTTCACTGAAAGCTGCCGGCATCAGCGCTCCCCCAGCGCCGTCACATGAAGGCGACGAGCGGCTACATAAGCGGCTACATGAAGGCGCGGGGGTGGGTCGAGTGGTGCGATGCCAGCGTCGTAACTCCTCCTCCGGAACCCGGCCGGCGATCCGTCCCCGCGCCGGACAGCGAGCCATTGTCCCCGGCCGACACCCGCGGCGACGCAGCGCGACGCACGGCGCGCGCCGCTGAACGCCGCATTGACTGGAGAGCGTGCCTCACTCATAATCTCCGCCCTTTCACAAAGCTGCCAACATTAATCACCTTCCACGCCGCACATCGCCGCCGCCGCGCCAGGTCTGTAACCGCGCGCCGCGCGCTGCGTGGCGCACCGGCGACAAAACATGCGCCCCCGACGGGCGGGTCACGTAGCGCGCGCAGCGGTATTCGGGTCACCGGGATATCGAAGGCGCGCGCAGGACCGAACAAAAACGCGCCCATTAATTATCGACTCATCCGCGCCACCGAACGCCGCATACGTGCACTCGCAGCGCCGCAGACGCCGCCGAGTGTGCACAGAGATTGACGCCGCCGGAGGACCGACAGGCGGCCGACTGCTGGTTGACCTGGCTGACCCGGACGTGACCCAATGTAGAGGGCAGCTATCTCCCCGGCGCGGCGTAAGGGCGGGATCTGCACCAGTCCCGCACAGAGGCGGCGGAGTCGGGTTTCGGCTGATACCCGGCAGTTTGCGTGCTCTGGTGAGAAAGGGGAGGAGGCGCTGCAGGCTGACTTCGTGGGAAGTCCGCCTGCAGACGAGCTGCTAAGTGAATGTCACGAGTGAGTTACATCAATCCGTAACGCTGGTGAGCGCTTGGCATGCCGTCTTCTTATCTCAACGGCCGCTCACTGGCAAAACCTCTTAAAAGCAGAACCCCAGGCCTCTGAGCAAAAGTTTTCACAGAAGTGTCGCACGACGCCGAGCGAGAAGCCCGCACCTGACAGCGCAGCCGCAGCTGAATGTAATCCAGAGCTGGACATATTCGTGGTCAAAAGTCTCTGAGGTCTGACGTGGCGGCGGCGGCGGCGGCGGTGGCGGGGGGGGGGGGGGGGCAGCAGGCTTTGTGGTTTCTTCAGCTGGCGTCACGCGTCATGAAGCGGGATACTGGCGCTGCTTCACTCGGATCTAGCCCACACACTGTGAACTCCTGGCATTTCAACTGCGGACAGCACTGTGTGCAAGGTCTCGGCGGCGGTGGTAAACGGGTTGCTGACAGCTGGCGAGCTATGACCCCGTCACGGTGGCGCTCAAAGGTCGCTGTGGCGGGTGATGACGTTTGAGTCGCGGCGCTGGATGACGTCGGATGCCGTTTGGCATCAGACGGAATCCACCACAAACAGCCGCAGACGGAGCGGGATACAGACGACTTTCAGGAGGCAGTCACGTGAACCAGATGGGCCGAGAAAGGACGTCAGCAGACGTCAGCAGACGTCAGCAGACGTCAGCAGACGTCAGCAGACGTCAGCGGACGTCAGCAGACGTCAGCAGACTTCAGCAGCCAGCGGACCGTGAGTGGATGTGGAGGAGGCGAGCCCAGATGAGGTATATTCCTGGAGACACTTATCTGGGTGAGCGGCGAGGAGGTAAAGTATCGGCGACGTGTGTGGGTTGAGAGCAGTTCAGCAGACATCGGAAAACAGAGAAGAGTCGTAGAATAACAGCCAGGCAGCCGGCGACAGGCGGTATCAGGGCGCAGACAGGCGGTAACAAGGCGCAGACAGGCGGTAACAAGGCGCAGACAGGCGTCGGACGGTCGGTGGACAGGCGTAGGCCGCGAGGTGGACAGGCGGCGGACAGGCGCAGCGCAGGCGCGACACACGCCAAGCGACAGCCGGAGGCCACCCGTCCAGCTCGTGACCGTGAGCCCAGCTCTGGATCTCGACAACCCCGCTCTGCAGACATGTCTGAGTCTGTCTGAATCCATCTGAATCCGTCCGAGGCCACCTGACCGACACGGACGGACTAACTACTCGAGTCCGGCTAAGTCCACCTGACATTCAGCCGTCTGAGTCTGCTTATCGCGTTCTGACTCCATCACAGCGCCTACTGACAGTGCGTGACAGCGGGCACACCGTCACCGACCGGCCGATATCAGACAGTCCTCCCTCCATGACGTTCCACCGCCGGCCCACCGCCGCTGACCGCTGATTTATACCCCCTCTCACGCCAGCCGATCTGCGCCGTATATAGCTGTCATGCAAATCCGATTGTCCGGCCGACCGTTCGGGAGCCGCGCGGCCGTCCCGCGGCTGTCCCGGAGCGACACCTGATCGCCAGCAGAGGAGAAATAACGTCACCGGCGCGCTCGTCAGGCGACGGAGCGGCGGGGAGGTCGCGCTTCTCTCCAGGGGTATTGTGCTTCACTCGTGACTCGGGGCTCGAAAGGGGTGAGCTGCGGTGGGCTGGATGACGCGTCACGAGGTATGACTCGCTCGTCCGGGTGCACCCACCGCGCCGTGCTCGCTCGCCGTTCTCCGTGACCCCGCCACAGACGTGGTCATGCCGGGATGCGTCACCGGACGCTCATCCGACCCGGTCCGGTCACGCGGCGGGCCGCTTCACTGCAAAGCTGCGGATGCGGCGCGACCGTCTGCCGATAGTCATTTCCTCAGCCCTCGGTTCTCGATTCTCAGCAGCCTCTCGTCTCCGCACGTGTTTATCGTCTTCTCCTCCGTCCGCCGCCGCCTCCTCCACCGTCTCTGCCGCCGCCGCTGAGTAGTCCAACCGGCACGGCCACTCGATTTCCGCCTCTTTCGCACTTGACGCGGCGCAGTGGTCCTCGTGCGCGCCACTGTTGACTTTAGCCTGCATTGATATGCGGCTGGCGCGACCGGCGCGACCGGCGAAAATCAACAACATAAGACGAATGTCGCGACGACGACGGCGCGACGTCTCGCGGACGCGCCGTCAGCCGCGCCCCGTCCTCGCCTCGTCCGCGGACGGTCCTCGCCGGGTGCGCCGGGTCTGCGAGGCGGCAGGGTCGCGTCGTCGCCTCGGGTGTTGACCCGGGGAACACGGCGTTGAGCAACACGCGGCCGGCGGCGGCTCGCTCTCGCCGGTGTTCCGTCTGTCGAGCGGCGCTGCACCGGCGCTGATTGAGAAGGGAGCCTGCGCTCGCCGGCTGCATCATTCATTCTTCGCCGGTTCGTCCGACCGCGCCCGCCGCGGCCAGCGAGGGTCCGCAGGGACCCGCAGGGGATCATCCCTGCGCATCTCTTCCCGCCCGTGTGGCTCAGATGCGGCTGTCGGCTGTCGGTTGGCGCCAACCGCCGCTCCGCGCGCCCTGCACGGTACGCTGTGTGCACGTGCGGCGATATCGCGATCGGGCCGCGGACTGCACGCAATTACCGGCGGCGCCGATTTGTTTTGGTGTCGCTGCAGACTTATCGACACGGCCGCCGAGAAAGCACAGCGGCCGTCTGTTTGTGCACCCCGCTCCGGCGGCATTATCGGAACCGAGCCGCCGGCGCGGCCTGCGGCGGCCAGATTGAACCCGCGCCGCATCCGCCGCATCCGCAGCCCCGCCGCTGCTCTTGGCCTCTGTGTTTATTTCTGCTGTGCCGAGGGGAGTCGGTGTGCCGCCGCCCCGCCCCAGCGAAGGTTGGTCTGGGCGCCGCTGGACGTGCTGCATGCACTACTGTCAGCGGCGCGGCGACGGCGGCGGGCAGTGACGCAGCGGCGGCGGACAGTGGCGCGGCGGCGGCGATGACATGTGTTGCGGTCACGACACGACGTGCCGGCAGCGGCGGGGGGGGGGGGTAGGGGCGGGGTGATGTGTCTCGTGCTGCTGCTGGCGAGAGGGCCAGCTGCGGGCCGCTGCCGCTGATGGCTGTGCCGGCTAGGGGAGACAACGGGGGTGGGAGCAGCGCGGAGTCCCAGACCGACCGACTGGGGACTGGGTTTAACTGGCGGAAGTAACGTGGTTTTTCACTGCGCAGGACAGCGGGTAGCGTCGGCGTCGCGGGGGTCTGGGCGTTCCTCCCGGCGCCCAGCGGAGGGTCGGATTGTTGAACTGTGCAGCTGCTGAGGCCCCGATTGGAAGACAAAGCCTGTGGCCCGCCTCCGTACCGCCGGAGAACCCCGGTCCGCTGCGGCGCCGCGGGAGGGAAGAGGGTGTCGCCCCTTTTCCGGTTGTTTGGATGTTGAATGGTCCGCATCGCATCATTAGGTACAGCTGTCTTGCGGGACTTTATGTTGGGCAGCTATATCGCTGAGTAAAAGCGCCGCCAAAGCATTAGGTACCGTGTTATCCAGTCGATTACTTCACCGTTCAAAGATCGGTCTACTCTCGCTAGATTTATACACGCTGTCACATTTCACCAGTCAAGAGTGTGATTGCTAGGCAGCGCAGTGCACTTTGCTGCGTCGTGTGCTACGAGTACGAGTCTACTATCTACTACGAGTCAGTATTATCTACTCTACTAGGAGTCTACTACGAGTCAATATTATTCCACAACACAAGAGATATAACGACGACCATGTCAACTATTTGTTAAATATTTATGCTTCAAATGACTTTACGATAATATGCGCCGAAAATGTTCTCTCAAATGTCTGTGTACAAGGGTGAGGCATGTTTCCGCGCTATCTACAGAAAACACGCGCAGATAACGACCCTCAATGTGCTCCGCGACGTGAAACAGACGCCTTTTACCATCCCTTTACCGGACCTCTGCCGGCAAAGACGTGTAATGTTTACGGCCTCATCTAAATCCACCGCGCGACGCAAATTATACAATAGCGTCACAGGGCGGATAACACATTCCAGCCCTGTCGACAAATTGCACAAACATGCAAAGTGCGATCACGCCAGTATGTCTCCGTGCGGATCGGGCACGCCACCCCGGAGCCGGCCGGCACTCCCATGAACCTCCCATGGCGGAGCTGTTTAGCCTGCCACGTGGAGCGGCTCGTTTTGGGGGCGGCGCGTCCATTACTGGCCCGACGACGGCCGACAGCGGCCGGAGACGCGACTCCACCCGTCCCAGCTGGCCGACACATTTGTCACGGCACGAGCCGCGCTGCTGTAGGCAATCTCCCGATCTGTGTCAGCCGGGCAGCACCCGCCCGCCGACGCCCGCCGCCCGGTGTCGCCCGCCGCCCGCTGCGACACTGATGAGCTGGCTGGTCTGGCGGAGACTGGAGACAACAGGACCGGAGGGCCGGGCGGCTGAAGATGCGAAGCGTCACAACCGGGGTGAAGGATCACACTGGCGCTGTGAACGGGTTAGGCGAGCCGGGTGGCTCTGGCAGGGCGTCGCTGACCGCCAACAGACGCCGGCGGCGGCGCCAGGATAGAGAACAGGCGCGGCGCTGTCCGCGCGACGAGACGGCCGCCAGAAACTGACCGAACGGCCGCCTTTGTCCGACATGATGGATGGCCGCGATTCAGACGCCGCGTCAGCCAGAAATAACGCGACGAAAGCGGCGCGCTGCGGCGTGCATGCGGCGCGGTGTGGCGCGCTGCGGCGCGCCGGGCAGTGTCTCGTGACACCAAACTCTGTGTGTCGCGGTGTCGCGTGTGTGGCTAATTCCGGGAGGCACCCACCGCGGCTGATCGATCGGCGAAACTTGGCGACACCGGCCGGCAGCTTTGAGCGGCAACTTGGACACGGACGCACAGAAATAGCGACGCTCCCTATTGAGAGGCGATCACCCGTGGCGCCGCCATTCTCGCCGCAAACTCAGCTCGTATTCGTCGCGTAATCTGCGCGTATTCGGCTCGTATTCGGGTCGTTTCCGCCTCGTATTTACCCGTGATCGGCCCTTGTTCGGCCGGTAATCGCCTCTAAATCGTCCCACAATCTGCGTGCATGCGGCGGTTTCGGTGACGCAGCCCGGCCGGCGTGATGGATCGCACGCGCGCGGCTCCTCCGGGCCGTGGGACGCGGCCGCCCGTGATCGAGTGACGCGGCCGCATTGTGATGGAGTGACGCTGCCACTCGGCTGTTGAGACGCGGCGCTGACGTGGCCCTGGCCTGCCGCAGCAGCGGCAAAAACCACGCTCGGTCCCACGGCGTCACCGGTTTTTTGCTTTATGTTTATGCAGTAGCGCATGGAAGCTGGGCATAGCCCATTAATTTATTCAATGGTGGGCTTTTTGTCGTTTAGGGGGCACTTCTAAAGCGGCTTGAGGTGTCGTTCCCTTATCTTCGCCGCTCCGGTCTCGGGTGACTCGGTTTTGTTCTCATGCTGAGCACGGGGCGGCAGGCCCGGTCTGGTCTCGTGGAGGGCATGGAGCTGTCATTCGTGACATATGATTCCCCCAGAGTCGGTCAGCTTGACGCCATTCAAACAGGACGCGAAAAAGTGTCTGTGGTTGAACAAACGAAGCACGCGGTCCGCGCGAACCAAGGCTCTCCATTATCCACTGCTTCTGCCCACTCCCTTGCCCGTGCCGCACCCAACCCGAGCCAAACGCACGTGCGTGACTTATGACCAATCTCGCGCCCGGCTAAAAGGCGCAGAAGCCGCACTCTCCGCGTGTCACCTTCTGACCGCGCGACAAATTGGTGAAACTTGGCGCCGGAGCGGCGTTGGCGACCGGGCGACACGACTTCCTGCCAAGAATGACACCGGGCACCTCTCACCGCCCGACTGGCTCCGAAACCACGCTCAGCAGTGCAATGCGATGACCTCCGACCGAGAGAGCCATTCCGAATGTCCCCTCGACGAGCCTCGTGGAACGGTGCAGCAGCTTACCGCGCTCGGTAAGCGGAACAGTAGACTGATAATGTGACTCGCCTGCACAGGATGGGATGCGTTTATCCATTCGCAGTATCGGGTGTCGCCTAACGACTTCAACCGAACTGGTATCGTGTGTCCCTTAACTACCCACACCAAATTGGAATTGTCCGGGCGCCTGTCGCCGACGCACACAGTGTTGGACGTCTTCATTCCGACTCTGATGCAACAGTCTCATTCCAGGGGACCGGGGCTGGCTCCTTCGGAATTGCTACCCAGGCCCCCTGCCGCGCGTGGCACCCAACATTCCCCGCCCTCACCACGCCACCGGTAGCCGACGAGGGACACCCGATACACCAGTGTTGTCGTCACCATCCACTCGGTACTGAAGTCAGGCGCCGTAATCTGCAGCGCGGCGGCTTTAATCCGGTCATCTATCCTCCGCGCACACTCGGTCCAGCACACACACATACGGCCTGCTGGCCAGATGCCGAAGGGCTGCAGCCACACGACGGTCAGACGCACGTCTGAAAGCCGTCACCCGTCACGGTGTGGCCAACCGACTCCGGTTCCGCGAGCTGTCTTTTTTCCCGACCGATTCTGTCCAGTGCAGACCAGCTGGCTTCCATTGACGCCAGTCCTGGCTTCGTTTGTCATGCCACCGACCCGCTGGCGGTGGCATGCCTGCCAGTACACACGCTGAGTCGCGCGTCGCTCCGGTTCCCGCCGTTCGCGTGCGGCCGTGTCGTTGGGCTCCGCCCGGTGTGGGGATGGCCGGCCGGGGCGACACGTAGCCCTCTATGCACCGTGCACAGCACAGCGCGCGGCGCCGCCGGGTCAGCGGCGGCCGACCCCGGTAACTTTATGTCGCCCTGATTGCCGCTGCAGCCGCCTGAGAAACCCGTCCGCGGTCCGCTTAGAAACACGCCGACCTGGACATTATCGTATTATAAGTTATGTGCAGCTATAGTTAGCGTACTATTAGGGCGACCCCTTCACCCGGGAAGTCGGAGTTCAAATGAAGGCAGCCTGTATGCAGCGGGGCGGTAGAGTGCGACGTGAGGGTTAATATGAAATGAGGGACGTTTCAGGAATGCAGCGTGAAGACGTTGGCCGGCAGTGGCCGTCCTCGCGGTTTTGTTGCCTTCCAGGAACTTGTAAAATTTATGGAACAGGTGCTTTGTGGCCCAGTTTATTTAACAAGGCAGTTTTATGCTGTCTTAAAAGTGCAACGTCAGCTTGTAACCCTGCAATAGCTTGTAACAATGGTGTGTTGTTGACTTGCGCTCTGCTTTCCCATACTTGGCTTGATGACTTAACCGCAAATTCACATATCAACCCAGACTGCGAATTACATCGTCTCCGACAAGAGTGATGACTGCTTGTGGCATCACCTCAGAGGACGAACATAAAACCCTTAGAGAGCCTAATCAATCGCGCTAGCTAACATCAAACACTGCTGTATGTTCAGTGTCCGACCACTCCACTTCCGCGCAATCACACCTGACACTGACATGGTTTTTGTTGACGCGTTTTTACCTCTGTTGTGATCAGACTTGTCACCTAGTTAGCCCATATCACGCACATGAAGTAATATTAATAGTTCATTAGGCAGGTCATTACCTTCGATTTCCCTTCGAAACCAGGTGCAAGGAACGGTTCCGTTTTTGCCGGCATAAAACACCCGACGTCGACCAGTCTCGATTCCCGTCTATAATAACGCCACACTGCAGCTCAAATCCGCGCCGCATTTTCACAACTCGGTCCAATTCCGCTATCTAATCACACAAATATTTCACGGCCGCGCTCCGAATCGGCTCCGATACGCCATCGCTCACATATCGACCGAGACGCAGCTTTTTGCCGGCCTTCTCCGCGTCGGTCGCGTCGGTCCCGACGTGGCCCGTCGCGCGCCCGTCACCGTGACCGATCGGCGGAAACGGCGGTCGGCAGATCGACGTCCCGACGATAAAACCCCGTCGGAGCCGGACTCTCCGCCAATGGAGTTCCGGGAGATCCTGACTCCTGAGGACGTCGGTGGCATGTTTCCATGGCAACAGTGGTGGTGATCACCGTGGACCGTCGGCGTCTATAGCAGGTAGTGCGCGGTTGGTCTGCGGCGCGGGACCGGCGCGGGTCCACCTCTAACCCAGTTCCTTTGAGGCATGGCGCGGCGCCGCCCCTCGGCGCCACGATCTGATAGCCGCCGTCGTGAACGTGCCTGAGACGTATCTGGCGCGGCGATCGCGGCGAAGGCGACGCAGCCGCGTTCACGCAGACCCACGCACAGCGCCAAGAGCGGCGCATATAGAGCGCCGCGTGACTTCGCCGCCCCGCGCCTTCCCTCCCCTCCCTCCCTCTCTCCCTCCCTCCCTCCATTTCACTCTCTAATCGCCTCTCCGCGCTCCCTCCGTTTTCCTTCCGTCCGGAAAGGGAGCGACGTGACTCTATCGGCGGACCACCTGCGTGTCGCGCGGTGATTTGGAATTCACCGCATTCCTGTGTCAGCGCTGTGGTCAAATCGGCGCGGTGGCGACGTAAACGGCGAGGAGCGGAGACATTCCAGAGTCGTGTGACGGACTGACAGGCCGAGCGGGATTGTTATCGGCCGCGGCAGAGACGGCGGGTTCTTCCAGCAACCGTTTGCAGTCCAGTGTGCAGTCCTGCAGAGTTACAAATGCTGGTCTGGCGAGTGGCGAGACAGAAATCAACAAAAATGCCACTGCTGATAAATTGATATTGTGCTAAGTCATCTACTTTTTCGACATCGAACCTCGTCGTGCCACACGGTGTAAAGGGAGGACTACAGAAACACTTGCGTAAGACGAAATGCAATGATTGGCCTGTCGCTCCAGTATAAAAAGTCGATACACGATCAACAGGAATGGGTGAACCACTTGGTAAATTTCCACTCCCCGTTCCTGTCCCCAAGAAAACCTCTCCTCCACAGTCTAGCAGCCGCTGACCTTTACCCGTGCCTCATGGTAGTTGTGGCGCCCGTAAACCCCAATCATCATCATCTCATTCCGCGAACCCCGCACCGCTCGGCCGCTCTCCGCATCTCCGATCGGTTTGCTGCGTGGCGGCAGTCTATCGATCGCGGCCAGGTGAGCCGTCCGCGCGGACCGCGGCACGTCTCCGGCGAGCGCCGCCTGTCAGTCGCCCAGACGTATGTGACCGCCGCCAGAAGGATGGCCGCCCCGCGACGCATTGTCCACGCGCCTGTCGACGGCGACGCGCGTCGGTGGCGGCGGCGGAACCGATGCACGCGCCGACACTGGCACCGGCGTCCAGCGGCCGGCACGGCGCGACCAGCGGAACCAATGAACTACCACCGGTGGCAACCACGAACTGTAGTAGCGGCAGTAGTTGTAGCAACTCGAGCGGTAGAGCCGTTCGAGCGACGCGAGTGTGCGGTTTGCTTTGTAGGGCCCGGTTTGGAATCCGCCTCCGCTTCCTGTCGTGACACGATTCGCGGACCGTCGCCTGATCGCTCGTGACAGACGCAGGCTGTGAGAGACGCGCCCGTGACAGACGCAGGCTGTGACAGACGCGGCTGTCACATGTCGGTTCTGACGGACGGCGATACTCTTAGATGTCGCGGCCCCGCAGTCCTCGGAACGTCGGTCGTCGGAGCGACGGACGCTAAACGGCGCATATCGAGACCGACAGCCATCAGTCATCGCCGAGAGACCGCGACGGACCCGGAGTCGACCGCCGGAGCCGACCGCCGGAGCCGACCGCCGGGGCCACCTGACAGCCGGCCGGTCAGCCGTCGGTGGAGCGGCTACCCACCGCTCTGCGTCAAATGTGCGCGAGCCGACTTTCGCCGTCCGAAGCTGCGGCCGCGAACTCGGCGGAGATCGGCTGATTATCAGAGTCGACATCGTCCTTGTCCCGTCTCTCGGCTGCGGTTTGCAGATGGACTGCCTCTGCGACCGATACCGGCGCGCCGCACCGCTGCTCGGCAAATAGACCGTGAAAAACGTCCCCGGCCCCGGCCAACGACGGTCCGTCAGACAGGCGAACGCGCCGGGCGATTCGGGGAAGGTCGCGATACGGGTGCAGGCCTGAGTGACTCAGTTGCCGGCCGTGCAGACACGCCCCCGGACATCCTCGGAAGGTATCCGACTCAGGGGCAGATCCAGAACGGTAGTTTGGGAGGGGCCACCGGTGGTTTGGAGGGGCCAAATTAAAAAAAAATATCATATAATTATGAAAACTCATCGGATTGTCCTTGCTTATGCATTGACAGCTGATTTAAAACAAACTTTTCTTAGTAAAAGTAACTTAGATCTTCTTCTATATCAGGAAATGTGTAAATTTTGCTCCGATTTCAGACGTTTTTTGGGGCCATGGCCAGATTGCCCCCCCCCCCCAGATCCGCCCCTGATCCGACTCGACAGGCGACGGAGACTGGACGGTGGGGACGGGGGACCGGGTCACCGGACGGGGGGCCAGACGGCTCCTCTGCATCCAGAGAGCAGGCCGCGATTCCCTACATAAACAAGTTTGCTCTGATAGCCGGTGATAATCGGAGGATCAACAGTCGACAGGAAAGCGGGGCCGGGTTCGTGCCCCGACGTCGCACCGCTTGGCCCGGCATGAGTGCCCGATGGCGTCATCTCGGCGCTCCGTCACGCCGGCGCCGCAGCACGCCCACGATTCCCGCGTGCAGGGCACCCTTTCGACACCACAAACCAACAGCAGCTTGCTGCTACCCGAAGCTACCACCTGCCTTCTAAACAACCAAACGCCCTGGCTCTACAACAACGAGACTCAATCTTCTGAAATCACCAGCCCCATTCCAACGCATAAATCGTCTGCAAAAACTGCCAGCTAACTCCTACGAACCCTGCCACTGCTGATAACCACCAGACAGCCCCTTGAACCACCAGACTTCCTCTGAAACTCCAGCCGGCTTCTGAAACCACCAGCTGACCCTTGAAGCTCCAGCTGCCACAGCAGGCGCCGTTTGAAGCACACCAGGCGGCGGCAAAGCACGGCGAGGGCGCGGCATCTGTTCGTTGTATCGACCGATCCACGTCGAAGTCGACGCGCGGGCAGGTGCCTGTCGGCGTCTACGTTTCGCAATGTGGGCGTTTTCTGGGCGCTCGGCTCGGCTCGGCTCGGCTCGGCTCAGCTCAGCTCGGCTCGGCTCGGCTCGGCTCGGCTCGGCTCGGCTCGGCCAGAGGAGGGCTAAGTGGCAGCGGCACGTCTCATTGCGTGCATTGCCGGCCGAAATAGGCGCTGGCACGCTGCCGGCCCGCTGTTCCCGGCCCGCGCCGCGAGCTGCACCGCCCCACGCCGTAGGGAGTCGCGCGCGTCGTGCCGTGCCGCTGTCTCGCTCGGCGTCAAGCGACGGGGCCAGTCAGGTCAACTGGGACTCTGGGGAGGTTTGGGGCGGCGGTTGGTGTGGCGTTCGCCTCCATCAAACACTAGGTCGTTTCCAGGTAGCTCACACGCCACCGTTCGACTGATGGGGTTGGGAACGCCTGAGCCGGCTGATTATGATGGTTGTGGGGAGGCGCCGGCGGACCGCAACTCAAACCTGCTACCGCCACCTTCGCTGACGACGCCGCTACCTCCACCTCCACCGCC
>JARFNR010087743.1:1381-14587 GCA_030323935.1 Semibalanus cariosus
CCGTCTCCAGATGATCCCTCCTCTCTCCGTCTCCAGATGATCCCTCCTCTCTCCGTCTCCAGATGATCCCTCCTCTCTCCGTCTCCAGGTGTTCTCCCGTCTCTCTCTCTCTCTCTCCTGTTCACCGGGTACCACCGGATGAAGTGAACTGTGGTACGGCGCGATCGGCACCGGGCTCGATTCGGTGGAGTTTCGTAAACTGTTGGCTAAGCATCCAGATCTGCTACGACCTTGACCTCGCTGTGCTATGCTGTAGCTATAGCATAGCTGCCCACGCTGTAAACATGTAGTCGGACTATTTCTTCCTATCTCGCTACTGACTTACACCACTTCCTCGTCATCTCGTCGATGACGCTACTGAAGCTTCGTGTGTCGTGTCAATCGTGTGTGCACTGCGTAGTCAGTGATAACACTAGCAATAAAACAATGCACTGAATTCGAGCTGTCATTGTGCGTCATTGTGCCGCTGACCGGCAATAAACGAATCACCGATAGTCCATTCCGGGGTGTGGAAAGCTGTTTACATCTAACGCCTGTCCGTACCCGATACGTGTAGCACGGCCTTGGCTTCTGATAATCAGCGCCGGAAGCCATGTTCGATCGGCTTATATGATGCTGCGCACAACGCCCGTGCATCGTCGTCATCACCGGGGCTGCTGGCGCGGGAATCCCGTATCGAGAGGGGGCTGGCCGAGTCGGATATCCTGTGTGGTGCAGGGTCGCCCTCCGCCCCGGAGATCCGATCAAAGCCTGCACACTGCACGGCCAGTGAATGGAGTAAGGTTCTCTTCAAACGCCGCCGAAACGCGGCGAAAACAACGCGGCGAAGATGACGCGTGCTGAGTTTAAAACGGGCGTTTCGAAATGCTGTACCTGTTACCGGTTTTACTCCGTCAATTGCGTTTCGGACGCGGCTTTGGCACGGCAAAGCGCGATGCGATCGCTGTTTTCGGCAACTGTGACGGAACTGAGGTCAACTGATGCTATTTGCTGCCCTGAGCGGCCTGGGTGCGGCATATTAGCCGAAACAGAAAACTGCGAACAGGATGTTCATTTGGTGTGACGTAGATGCGCCACGCTGCTGCGTCCTCCTACCCTGAATGACGTTGTAAAACATTGCTATCGGCGTCAGTCGTTGAAGGTCGAGGGTAGGGGTACGATTTTCCTCGCGCTGGTGGCGATTCACAGGATGGCCGTGTTTAACGACAGTGGTTTTAAGGCAGTCCGGCGAGGACATTTTTCTGCCATATCACTACCCGCCTCCCTGGCGACAGCAGCGCAATGGACTCACGTTTGCCCGAGCCATAAAACATCGCCAACTCCTGGAACGGCTACCTCATCCTCTGCCCGCGGTTGTCACTCGTTTGTCAAACGTCAGCCAGATTTTCCTGGGTTCAAGACCTAAATCAGGGCTTACGCGAGAATAAAAGTCCGGCTTACGTGTCAGGTTATCGGCCTTCGGTGCCGTATCGACGTTTGACCGCTGACTGTCGCCTTCACGTCAGCGGCGCAGTGAGTCTCCACCGATCACCAACGCACCGTGCACGTGTCTGGGGATCTGGAGACTGTCGCCGGCTGCGCTGTGCACCGCAAGCCGGCCACATTGCATCAGATGGATTCCCAATCAGGGCGGCTGCAGCCTGCAGCACGTGCTAGGCAGTGAGACACGGGCCGCGTCCTCGCCTGTTGTGATGGTCGTGATTGCCGTCCGCTACTGTGTCCGGGAAACTCCTCACTGCTCACGCTCAGTTCGGCCGCAGGCGGGCCGCGATGCCAGGGTGCGGTAATATTCCACTGAGTAGTGCAATACAATATTGTGTTAACCCGGGCCTCTTATGGGAGTGTGTCGCTATATATCCAAGAATATTGATGTTATTGTTTCGTTTGTTATGCCTAACTGCATCTTATGTAACCGAAGTAAGAATGGATCGCTGCCAGAAGCCTGTAAGCAAATTCATTGTTATGTTTACTTCGGAAGAAATCAGAAAGCATTGTGTGATAATTAAGCATTCAGGATCTAGAAGCGGCATCCGGCAAGTTGGTTCCGGCTGGTGAAATTTTTGACAAATAAAATGAAACGCAGTTGTGACAGTTGTGGCCAGTTGGCTGCAGTTCAGAAATATTATCCCGATATCCCGATATACTGTAATTTAAACGTTTTCATGAATGTTTTCAGTACTCAGCAGTTCATAAATTTCAATGCAAAGCTTTGATTAGAAGAAGTTCACATTAAAAAACACACAAGTTTTGAATAGAAGTCCACATATTCTCGTATACAATTAGAGTATGAATTATCTCACACAAGCTTACTAGTGGTACTAACAGTGCTGTTCCCTGTATTACCTACGTGTGCGAATCTGTGTATCTACTTACCGTGATCCCTTCTAACCCGAGTAACGATCCTGACCCGTATAACGACCTTTCTGACCAGCTCTTCTGACCCGTGTACTGGCCTCATCTGACCCGTGTACTTACCCATTCTGACCCCCTGTAACGACCCCTTCTGACTAGTGCACAACACCTTCTGACACACCCGTGTACTTACTCTTTCCTACTCATGAACGATCCAGCTAACCCGCGTAAAGACCTATCTGACCCTGTCTGATCCCGTCTGACCCCGTCTGACCCCTTCTTACGGCCGTCTTGACCTCGTCTGACCTCCCTTCAGGCGGGCCTGGTCCCGCTGCCTGCGGTCCAGGTGACCCAGGTGAGGACCAAGTACGGTGACTGGCGCACCATCAAGGACCAGGGCAAGCGTCACTGTGTGCGCGACTTCGGAATTCAGCGGGTACGCCTGAACGCCATCCGCAAGAATAAGATCCTGCCAGCGGAGCTCAGGGTGAGTACTGAGTAACCCTATGGGATGTGAAGAGTGGTGCGGAAGATGTGGAGGATCAGTGCTGGATGTGGGAGATAGAAGGGTAGGAGCGGGTGATCACAAGTTTGAAATAAACGTATGGAAAGAGGCAGAGTGTTTGTGGATATGGGGGTTGTTGTTGTTACGGAGCGAAGAAGGAAGAAGTAGTGGATGGCTACAAGGGATTGTGAAGGAACGTCAGACATACATGGATGCCGCTCACTGCTGCATCTGCTTGGCGCCGTCTCTCCGACCAGAGCCGGCTGCTGTGTGGCAGTGTGTAGCGTGCAGTAGACCTCTGCATTGCTTGATCGTATATGCTTGTATGTGTATGCGTGTGTACATATGTGTGTGTGTGTGTATGTGGTGTGAGTCAGATATTAGCGGCCCAGAGATCCAGGAGTGGCACGGCTGCGGTGTCCGAGGATAAGGATGTGGCGTGGCGGCGACGCACTGCATCTCCGGTCCACTGCCAGCGGAGCGGACCTCCGTCCGGCCCGGGCTGGCCCGGTGCCTCGGCTTGGGGACCGCTGTGACGAGCGGTGACGAGTCCGAGTCACGTCTGGAATGCGGACTCGGTCGCCGTGTGTAAACACTGGCCGGTCATGACCGCAGGGGGCCGCGTGCGGCCGTCAAATGATGACGGACGCCGCACCTGACGACCTTGACTCAGAGAAATAGAGGCCGCTGATTAAGAGGCCTGGTGGCCCCGTAAATCAGGCCCCCTGCAGATCAGGGGAAGTCAACAGTGGTCACGGTCGTTCAGCTGTCGGAATTGCTCCTAAGCGTGCCTGCTGTCGGTTGATTGGATTGATTCTGATTCATGTGTTCAGCATATGTGACGCGTCAGCTGTGTGGTTAGCCTTGATCTTATTATGTCGCTCTGCCGCAGTGTGGGTCGTCATTCGACCTTCCATCTCTTCATCATTCGTCTCCCAGCTCAGACATAGTGTAATACGATATCATCCATTTATTGACGACAGATAAATACACGACAATGAGTAATAATAATAACAACACGGATAGTCTGCTGAATGAAAGCCCCGTAGTCTGGCCGCACGTAGCCGGCACGTAGCGCGCTCACCACTCGAGCGCCACCTGCACGTGCCGTGCGCTCAGCTCCTCCTCGAGGCCCATCCAGCCGCGCTTGTCGAGGAAGGGCGGGTCGAGCACGCGCACGCGCTCCAGAGCGGGCATGCTGAGGGCCATCTGGGCGAGCGTGTCGGTGCCGCACCAGGAGACCACGAGGTGACGTAGCGCCGGCAGCTCGGCCGCGTCCTCCAGCAGAACTGGGTCGAGCGAGAGACGCTCCAGCCGCGGGCAGGCGGACGCCAGGTGCGACAGCCGCAGAGAGCCGAAGCTCTGCTCGTACTCGGTGAGGCGCGGCAGCGGGCGCGCCAGGATGCACGGCTCGGCCGGGTCGGGCCCGTTCAGCCTCACTGAGAGACGCTCCAGGCAGGGGAACCACAGCGGCGCCGAGGTGGCCTTCTCCGTCTCGGCGGTCAGCTCTCCGCACTCGATCTCCAGCGATTTGAGGCACGGGAAGTTGCGGTTGATGAGCGCCACGTCGACGGCGGCGTTGGTGACCTCCAGCCGCCGGATCTGGATGTTGGGCAGTGTGATGAGCTTGCGGCGCAGGATCGCCTGGATGATCTCCCGGAAGCCGCGCTGGCCGCTGCTGCGGTAGTCAGCGCTGTTGAGGTACTCGCAGCTGGGCGATGTCAGCCGGCACGACTTGAGCTTCAGTGTGTGCAGGCTCTTGGCGTAGGCGCGGATGGCGGCCGTGGCCGTGGGGCAGACGTTCTGCAGCTCGACGGTCTCGAGGCGCGGCAGCAGCGTGGTGGCACGGAAGCGGCACGTGCAGCGCTCCTCCCGCCTCTCGGCCTCGCGAGTCAGCCGCAGCTGGCGCAGCTCGGGGAAGAGCTGCGACAGTGCGTGGATGTCGCAGCAGGCGCCGTTACTGGTGATGGCCAGCTGGCGGACGGTGGCGAACACGCGGCCCTCCTGCCAGACGCGCAGGTCGCGCCAGCTGCCGAGCCGCGCGTGCAGCTGTGACAGATGAGCGCAGCCGTCCAGCAGCCGGCGCAGCGTCGCGCCGCTCTGCCGTGCGTGAGCGCGATCCACGAGCACTTGCAGGGCGCCGCAGGTGGCAGCAGCAGCCGAGGCGCGCGAGTGCGGCGCGCACACCAGGTCTCCCTCGCAGGCGCAGTCAGCCTCGGCCAGATCCGTAGCACCCTGCAGGGTAACGACCAGCGGGTGCGCGCCGGCCGCCTTGCCCACCAGCGTGGCGGAGAAGAGGTCGCGGGCGCTGAGCGCGTGCAGCACGCGCAGCTCTGCCAGCTGTGGCCGCTGGCGCAGCAGGCGCGCCGCCAGCAGGTCAGCCGGGTACTCGGCAACCACGTCAGCCAGCCGGGCGGCGGTGACGGTGACGGTGACGGTCTGCTGGTCGGCGGCTGGCGCCGGCTCGTCCAGCGACAGCTTCTGGATGCTCTCGGTGGAGGAGGTGAGGGTCGGCCCGTCGGTAGGCTCCTCGGCAGCTTTCATGGTGAACAGCGGTAGATCCAGTGGCGTCATGCTGCCACTCACACTGCGTGCACTTTCGGGCGGCGTCTTGGCAGCTCTATAGAAACTACCTCTCAGCTCGGGGCGCACGCGGTTTCTGCTGGGCCGGCGGTCGGCGCGGCCGTTTTGTGCCCGCGGAGGTGGCGCCGCCACGCGCCGGCCGCCGCGATGCGGAGGGGGAGGGGCGGTGTGGGGGGTGCCGCCCAGGTGGCGGGCGATCGATGAGTACAGCGGCGGCGGCGCGGCCGCCGGAGGATTCTCGGGAGCGCTGTTCTTGATAGCGACGGTGTCGGCTCAGGTGCGAGTCTCCCGCAGAGAAGACGGTGGCTGGCGGGTGACGGTGGGGCGATAGGACGACAGAGGGGTGTGACTGGGAAGATAATGGGGGCGCCATGCCGTCCCATTACCTGCCATCTGACGCCCGGCAAAATAGATGTGGTCGTTAAATGGGTCGAACAGGTGTTGACCACATCACTGTTAGCGCGAAACGGTAACCCGGTCCGGACTCTGTAACGGAACGCTTAGTTTGATGAACTCACTGGATTGTTTTGTCTGGAGTTAATGTTGAAAAATATTGCCGCCTGCCGAGGTTTACCTGAGTTTTTGCAAACTTCGAAACTAATGTTCTTATCAACTTAGACGCTGATAGTTTCTCACTTTTCATCATCGTGAACATAAATTGATACGAAAGATAAATTTTCGGAAATGAATATTTGCCGTAGATATCTGGAAAGAATGGAAGGTTTCGCCTTGGGCGAAGGGCCCGCCACGCCAACCCAAACATTCTAGTCACACACTAGTACCGAGAACATATTCGATAATTGAGTTGGCTCGGCTAAGATGAGCAATGACATGATTCTTCCAACTAGCGAATGCCAGTATGAGATTCATGTCGCTCATGAACGTTTCGGGGAAGCTGCACCTTTACGCTTTTATCCTTGTGGCCTGTAAGACAAATTTAAGAGACGTTGAAGTGTTCATATCTCAACATGATGTCATCGCCACAACACCGCTCTTGTGTCACAGTGATGTATCGGAGAAAAACTACTAACCGGACATTGACGATCTTCCCATGTATCCACTTGCGTGTAAAAGCTATTGCTTGCTTGTAAACATCAGCTATCGCGATTCCTGCGCAGTTGATGTGAGTACGTCTGTGTTTTTAGAGATGACCTTCTTTGACTGACTAACCAGAATCTGCTATCGGTGACGCGATTAACGTAAAGCCACTCTTATAACATATCTCCCCATTGTTTAACTTTCACGATGATTGCCGGGAACTGGTCTTGTCGAATTATCGATGCCAACCAACGAGTGTGACCACATTGGCAAGTGACATGACATCACCCACTTGGACAGGCTGGCGCCACTCATAAGGTGCGCGCACCCATCCCCCCTGCTGCGAGCCGTGAGGCCACACAGCTGTAACATAGGAGCGGTCGCTGAGGCGATGAGTCACACTGTGTTGTCAGTCAGTAATCACTCAGTAAGTCAGTCATATGCGCCGACTCGCTCGCTGCCGCCTATCACCCTTCCGCGTGGCCGGCGATGTCGCCGCCTGTCTGTATTCTCGTCAGGCCGCTCTATCTCGGCTCACATGCACACCGCGTGGTACCGGCGTGGCCGCGCTACTCACCGCTGTTGCGAGGGGGAGTGGCCGGTGCCGTGGGGTCAGGGGAATCTTCACTGACCATGCGGCCTCTGCCTGGCGCCGCCTGGTCGCCAGCTGGGGTTGTGACAGAGTCGTGTTTGTGTGTGGTGTCACAGGGAGGGGCTGTGACGGAATGTCTCGGACAGGGCGGCGCCGTTACCGTCTGCACGACCTACCGAGGGTGGATGTTTACAAACACACGATGGAAACTTTGTACCATTTGGCAGTGTTAGCTCCGAAGTTTCCGTGCCTGTGTAGAAAGTTATCGTCGGTTTTTACGTCTGCTCGTGAGTGTCGGGCCAGACAGCTGTAGTGCCAGTCGTGCCCTGTCCCGGGTTGAATTAGAGCCTATCTCTGCAATGAATTCGCCAGCCGCCTCCCGGTATTCTCTTTCTCCCCTTCAGCGAAGCAGTTACTGAGGCACGCGCGCGTGCAACGTGTACCTGCTCGTGCACATTGGCCAATATATCATGTTTTGTAATTGACGGCGGTTTCTGTGACGACTGTTGCTGGAAGCATGAAAGACAATGATGGAGCAGCCAGTGACAGAACAAAGGGGCATGTGTTCCCCGCCTAAATGATGTACCGGTGGAACGCCGGGCTTCAAACGATTCACGGTATGGCGCCGCCGTTTGATCATCCTTCGCTTGGAAACCAGCGCTTGGCATCCGAGAAGTCCTTGGCCGAGCCTCATAAACCATCGCGACCATTGCGACGGCTTCATTTGGCCAACTATTGACACACTTCTTGACCTTAAGCACTGGCGACAGTTAATCGAAATTTTATTGAGGTAGGCGTGTTTCAAGTCCTTAAATATTCCATAACGAGGGAAATATTTTATTCCAAATATGTTTTTTTTAAGACCAGAGCGGCTTCTGAAATTTTGTAACTTACCTCAGGACTCAAACCAATGTTGGTCGTCAGCGCATTCCCCAATACTCAGCAAGCTGATCAGTGTACTTCACCAGTACGCATTCACCAGTGTTATTGTGTCATGTGCTTCTCCCAACTGCTGCTAGCCGTATCCGCGGAGAGCTGGATGTAATAAAATTATAAACACAGCCACTCGGTGGAGAGACCCACGTCCCATGTTGAAGCGGCTGTTCATATCCTGTCCAGCAACACAGACGGGCAATTCAGCCGCTGTCGAGTGTCGTATTTCATCGTTACAAACAGTGCGCTCGGCTGTGTTTCGAAAGTTTGAGCTGCAGCTCTCTGTCTGTCCACCCACGCCGGAAGCTGCAGCTCTCTGTCCGTCCACCTACGCCGGAAGCTCAAAATCCGCCAACTCCGCCAGGGACTGCCCGGGCCGCCAACTTCTGCGGCGTCCCGGCTGCTTCACGGCGGCCGGCAGGATGTATGTCCATAATTTGATCAGGCTGGCCCCAAGCTCACAAACAGCTGTGGTTTTGTTTGTTAGATTGTTCGCGGCGACGTCATACGGCGACAATTCAATTGGCCCGCCCCCACTCGGTCTGTGGCGACTCTCAGCTCAAGTCAATAGCTCGCCCCCGTCAGCACTAATTCTCAGGATTCCAGTTCGGGGCCCGGAAAGTCGGGGACGTGGGCGCGGGTGGGTCGGCCGTTTCGAGCGTCGCGTCGCAGTGACGCGTCGCAGTTACCCAGCATTGCAGGGTAAATGGCCCGGAAAGTGTCATATGGTCACGCGGTCTGTGACGTTTAGACAGTCAGACTGATATTTAGAACTCAGGCTGAATACGGAGAAGGTACGCATGTCAGTCGCTCATGGGGCTATCGGTTCGAACCAGACTGGGTCTGATGTTTTGTCACGGGCACGCGCCGTTCTGTGATTGGCGGAGCCGGGCTGGGTCTTGCTCTGTACCGGAGCGTGCTCGCGTGCAGGCAATTTGTTACATTTGGAGCCGACTGGACCGCCGGCGGCGGTGGCGGCGCTTCTTACAGACCGACTTCCGTCGCGCTTGACAGGTGCGGCGATGTTCATGGCTGCGCCGTGGGCCGAATGTTTTTCTGGAACATGGCGATGTGACAGTGATAGGGCCGGAACATCGGACGCCGGTCGGTCCGCATGGTTACATCGCATGCGCCGCCGGCCGGACCCGGTTCGATGCCATCTGAATTGGGCTGCACCTTTCTGGCACGCGGCGTGTTACCTGCACTGCATCGCGAGGTGTGACGCCGTTCGTGATAGCGACTGGTAGCTGCAGGCGGCGCTTCCGAGCCGAGTTAGAGCACGTAAGTCTGTTGAGCCGCCTCGCTATGGAATATCGGGCGGCCGGCGCCGGTACTGCCTAGTTCCGGACGAGAGCTACGCTGAACTGGGCAGGTGTGCCCACGATCCGATGCGATATGGACGATAACACACATTCAATTCGTTTGGATCGGTAAGCAGGGTAAAAACCTGCCGGCGTTAAGTGTTGCAGCAGTGTGCCTGGCGAGGCTTTCCTCGTGGAACAATGAATCAAGTTTGATGGCTGGAAAATGTCAGGCTTGTTTCATAAGTTTTCATGAATAAGAATCAGTGGAAGCTCATGGCTTCGTCCATAGCCTGCATGTGATTCACCCATGTATGACTTCAGGTATAACGACGCAAAAAAATCAACTTTTACGTTTATATGAATGCTAACTATTGCATTGCAAAATACTTTGGTATTCCAAAGTTGGACAATCGCCTTAGCTTCACTTAGGTAATGCTGTACTGGAATGAGTCAGTAATCACGGATTGGTGACGTGTCAGTGAACTATCACTTACCACAGTGCGTCATCACATGGTATGAAGTATGACGTTATTATACGTACTTATAGCCCCGCGCACTGGTTTTAATACCTAACAAGAATTTCATGACTGTCAGTAACGCAAAGCAGTGGATCATTGCAGTTAATATTTCTTCTTCAATACGGAAGTGTCACCGGGTAAATTTGACCAGTTGATGAGTTACCGGACATTGATCTGGTATTACAAATGTGGATGGCATGTTTACTTTTTACCGCCATTGTCAACTAGAAAAGGGAAGATCAAAACAATATTTACCACATGTATCAAGTTAATTGTGCCATTTAGGCTTTGACCATTAACGTAAAAATGTGCACAATTGTAGCCACAACAAAGGGGGAATAGCGCCAATGAATAGTGCCTGTCGCATCATATCCTCTGGGAAATTTGTTTTGTCATTTTGAATTTCAATCATTTGTCGATTGCTCATTAATTAGCACCTGCAGCGAAGGGCTGAATCAGTGAATGACAGCAATAAATGGTGCCGGCTCATCACCGAGCTGGGAAAGTTTGATCTGCTGTTGTGAATTTGAACAGGCTTAGCCAGCTCCGGCTCGGAGATCGCTCACAGACCTTCGGAAATTCACAGCGGGTCTGTTATTTAGCAATTCCCGCAATCCCGAAATCCCCGCCCCGCATTGTGTGGTGATCCGCCCGATTTTGGCGGCGAAATAAGCCTCTCGTAGTCTGATCCCGGCTGGTGGCCGGCACAGCTGTTTTTGCTCCAGTTCTGACGTCTCTGGCAATAATCTGGCGGCACTCCGGCAATAATCTGGCGGCACTCCGTCTGCAAGCTTCCGCATCAGCAGCGGGGCCATGCTCTTCCGGCTGCGTGAGGATCTTTTCAGATTCATTTGCATTTTCGGCGGGAAGCGCCGGGATCCGCTCTGCCGGTAGCAATGCTCTAATGAGGTAGGCCCGCCGGTTTGTAGGGCCATGCACGGGCTTGTACTAATACCCCGACTTCTCTGTATCTGTATTTAGCCGTGTTATCCAGGATTGGTCAGTGCGGTGCCCGGGGTCAGGTATCAAGGGCGGATCCTCGACTCTGGTGCGGCCACCCCCTCAGCACGTACCTAAATAAGCAAGGCTTTTTAGTTGGAAAATGTGCTTTGTGTAAGAACAAGTGATTTATTGTGCAAAACGCCGGCTAAGCCACGTCAAAACGTCACATAACGCTATGGATTGTGGTGGCGCTGCAGAAGCTTTGTCACTTTTATATTTGTTTTACAGTTTTAATCGACTTATATCTCTATTTTCGTGATAAAGAAGTGTCACTAAATATAAAAAAAATCGAACATTGGTGCTTTCTACGATGCAACACGCCTGTTTTATAGCGACATGTGCGAATTCCGGCGGTCTGGCTAAATTCGCACGTGTCGCCCTCCAG
Organism: Semibalanus cariosus; assembly: GCA_030323935.1. Classification (NCBI taxonomy): domain Eukaryota; kingdom Metazoa; phylum Arthropoda; class Thecostraca; order Balanomorpha; family Balanidae; genus Semibalanus; species Semibalanus cariosus. The sequence goes on from JARFNR010087743.1 coordinate 12,594, forward strand.
ATGTCAGGACGTCGCAGCGCACTGCACCTGTGCGATACACAGGAAGCGCTCTGCTGTGGACACAGTGACGAAAGCGGACCACCTCGGTGTGACGCACTGTGTGTACCTGCAGCCGCGTAAACCCGTGTCTGGCGCTCACCTCACCTTTGTTTTGCGGATCTCTGAGTCAGCGCCGTCTGCGAACTGTCGCAGCAGCTCGGCCTCGAGCGGGTTCCGCGGACCCTCTTGTGTTCTGCGTTCCGCAGAGCGCCAGTTCCGCTGACTGGCTGTGAGCTGTGTTGGCCGGGCGGAGTCGTGTCATGTCACTGGGACACACCGATAGGACATCAGTCGCGCCGCCACCCCGCTGCTGGTATTCTACCGTATTCTGTCGCTGGCTGATGCAACGTGGCGGTGCCGGCACAATGACATGCAGGCGGCCGTCACCTGCCACACCTCTGTCCGGTGACTGGTGAGCTGCCTGCCTTTCCATCCGACCGTGTATGACGTCAGGTCGTGTATGACGTCAGGTCGTTACGGACGCAGCACGAGTTCGAATTATACACCACGTGGACTTTACAGTTATGCACGGCGTGGCAGCTGATTAAACGAAACTATTGGCTGGCGGGGTTGTTACTTGTTGATGCAGTGTAAGGAGTTGTTTATGCCCTTATTCGTGGAAGTGTGTTAGTTGCACGTAATGCACCAAATAGCTTTTTGCCAAGTTTAGAGAAGTTTATGCAAAGTTGATCTAATTTCGGATATTTGTGACTTGTTGTTGATAGCACACTCCATTCAGACTCCGTTCCAGTTAGCACGTTCAAAATACTATTTATTAACGTGCAATTTAAATGAAGCATTACTCTCGGCATGTGTTTTAGCTACGTGCCTTGTCATGCTGGTGCTCCACTTTCCAGCCAGTTTCACATTGACTTGTCCTCCCCAATATTTTAAAAAGCGACAGCCAAAAATATGTACTGTTAGGTGCTAGTGTCCTGTTTGTGAAAAACATTTACTGTTAGGTATGAAGCGGCTACACGGGCTAACTAACCGGTACACAAATTAACTGTCATGCTAGGTGGCGATTTCATCATCGTACCCGTGCCTACATTTCCGTCGCTCGCACTGTTCCATTCTGCGGATTTGGTGTGAGTATCGTGACAGACCTGCTGGAGCCGCTGCTGTAAAGCGCGCCTCCTTGTCTGCAGCTGACACAGACCGGAGTTCCGATAAAACTCAGTTCCGCCTAACCGCCGCGGTTTTTACCGGACACAGGTGGGCGGAATTAGAGCGAAACGAGGTATACATGACGGTCTCCGCCCCCATCGCGTCACGCAAACGGGCGCGCTATATGTTTTTAGTTGGCCACTTCACGGGTCGGCGAGCCTTGCGGGCCGTGGAGGCATCATGCAGCGGTGGTGGTGTTGTGCCTGGCGGGTGTGTTGCACGTGCCGACACGCGCCGCGCTGGGAGTGGTGGGTGAATTTCCCCAGCTGGGCACTCAGAGATGAATCTCTGACGCTCTGGGTCGGGCACGGCCGCCACTGTGTATCCGGGTGTTCCGTGAGGAGATGATGAGAGCTGAGAGGCGGCCAGCGATCGCTGGCGGCCACCGTCCGCCGCTCTTTGGCAGACTTTGTTTCGTCAGATGTTCGATCACGGCTATATGTGACGTGGATGGCCGGTGACGAGTACTGTGAAAAGATATTATGATATTGTTATATAATGTAAAGGTATTGTGATCGGATATTGCTTTAAACTCTTGATTGTGGTTAACAAAAATCCGGGCAAAAACTACTTTCAAAACGCATTTTATCGAAGTTTCCGTTAAAGGGAATTGTTCACCTTCAACATGGGGTATTGAACTGAGATAAGCAGATTTGTAGAAGATAGATTAATGGTTTATGGTGAAAGAATTACCTCGCTACGCTAAGCACCTTCGACACAGGACTAGAAGGCCCCTTGTAGAAGACAAAGTTTCATTTCCCCGAAACTTCGGCGGTAGTATGACATCA
>JARFNR010088852.1:0-23296 GCA_030323935.1 Semibalanus cariosus
AAAAGAAGTTGTATTTCAAAATATAATCAAATCGTGTTTGGAAAAAAACAATCCAAGGTGAACTATTTCCTTTAAATCCAATCTGTTTGACCTAAATGGATAATACTTGCGTGAGCGATGAGCTGAGTTTAAGCATCTTGTGGTCGTGAAATCGGATATCACGCTGTACTTATTCTTGTGATAGACTCTTGTCTGTGGGCTTGCACCAGGGCACTGTAACTTTCGGCTTAAACGTATTTAATGTAGAATGCACATGGGGATATTCCTAGCATTTTGTATTCATCATGAATTGGCTGATGGTGTTATATCACCTTCAATTCCTTTATTGATAGAAATATTCTCGGCTGATTACAAGGTGTGCTATTCTCACACTCGTGTTGCTGTTTACAACAGTAACATCTAACGTTGCATTTGTTGTGCATACTTTTACTGATGTCGTTTTTATCAGGATAATATGCATGAAGTGGCGTTCAGATTTTGTGCAAATTAAATGTTCCAAAGGCTCAATTGACGGCGAAGGAGCGGTTTATAGGAACCACACATGCATGAAGGCCACCACTTTGTGTTGCATTTGCACAGACTGCATACTTTTTACAGTTACATTAATGTAACAGTCTTTGGACTCAATTGCATCTTTAGACTCTATGATCCTGCGTTATGACTTGCAGCAACCATTCAGATTGCTACCCTGCCACAGTTTTTATCTCTGTTCATTCATCAGTGACATCTAATTGATGTCACTGAAAGGATGTTTATGATTCAATGGCAGCTGAATGAAGCTCGCGGCCTGCCATTGAAGCGTATGACAACAGTAATAGATCGGCGAAGTAAAAAGCCTGGCCATTCGCTATTGAGAGACATGGTTGGAGCCTTGCGAGGCTTACATACAAAGCGTTCAGATGACACTCTGTCAACACGACATGCAGTATGGTCAGATATGATCAGATACGGCAGACCTCGCCGCTCTGGTATGATTGGCAGCACTGCCGGAAATACGTTGAGTGCAACATAAGTAGCTTTGACATGTAAAGTTAACCCTCGCCGTGCCGGGAGGGGAGGGGGTGGGGGGGGGGGCGTTTAAACGCACCCTAAGGCTTTTTCGAGATAAGTGAATAAATGTCGGCCCTACGCGCCGCTGTTTTTGATACAGCGGTTTGTCAACAACTCTCGACATAATAAAGTTAGCTAAGTGAAGCCGGCATCAATGTGTTTGTCTCGTCGAGACACGTCTCCCAATATGCAACATGATCTAGTTGGGTTACCACCTTACCTTGACCTGAGGTTGAATAACTTATGATGACCTAACCTGGTCAACAGCATCTTGACGAGTCTTGATGATACAAACACGATAGTGTCAACATTATTGCCTTATCCTTTTTAGCTAAAAAGCTATTTGCGAAAAACTGTTTTGCAAAAATAACATTTTTAACCTTTGATGACTTCTGGGCCCGTATTCAGGTCGACGGCATAACTTAAGTTTATCTTAAGTTACGCAATTGGCTCTGGAGCCTAAGCTATTGACCTGAGCTAAAATTTGAGCAAATCAAATGCGATTGCATTTTTCAAGGGCTTTCGATTGCTTTTTTCCGTTTGTTCCTAGCTTTTATAGTTCCTGAGATTTTTAGGGTGTTTAAGCGAAGTCTTAAAAATTTGAAAATCTGACCTCTGATGACCTCTGATGACCTCTGGTGACCTCAATATTGACCTGAGCAAAAACAATGACTGAAATAGTTTCAAAATGATTTTTGATCAGCTTTTGAACGGAATTTTCGGTTTCTGTCTACGTCCCCAGGAGGCGAGTTCGAGGGGGGGGGGGGGCGTAAAAACGCCCCCTCCCCTCCCCGGCACGGCGAAGGTGGCGCCGAGCACTGGCACGGCGCGGATTAAGCTCAAAACTAGCATTTTTATCAATTAAGTCCGATTTTTGTACATGGATGGATTTCGAAGGTCAGGTCCCGCGCTAAGCAAATCTTGTTGCGCCCTGAATCCACAGTCTGATGGCGAAATTTCTAGTAACCGGCAGATTTAGAAACGAAATTTGTATGTGTTCAAACATGCATAGACACGATCCGATATGTTTGGGTCCGGACTCAGGTATTTACAAAGCGTTATTTCGTTCTTAGAGAAATACACCACGATATCTATCTGAACATTTAAGCCCATAACTATTGTTAAAATATATGCACGGACAACTATGTTGGATGGCAGTAAATGACAGCACGTATTGATACAATTTACCTGTTGGTGTTCGCTTTTTCCGGGGACTGCTGTCGAGTCTTGATAAAACAATGCGCATTGGACACGTTTTCTCGTGCAACAAAACACTCACAGCTCCAGACTATATCGCCATGTGTGCTACTGATCAGTATCCGCCAATGAGTACTAATCATGTACGTCTTAATAACATATACGTCTTTATTATAACATAACATAATACGCTGCTTTCGTATTATACGCCGTTCTCGAGCGCTGAAAAGCGATTGAAATATTCTTTGTAAGAACTTCCTTGGTTATAATTCCACCGATAAATAATCTGACACCTGGTCGAATACAAGTCGACCGATATGTCTAAAGTACGCTGTTGGAGCAATGCATTTTAAGTCCCGACATGCGCCACATCATAACAGTATAATTTCCGTCATTTTATCCATTCCTCCGTAACGGCATCTAATCAGTGAGCAATCTGATGCTGGTGAGATTAACAAAGCCCGGTGGTGTTGAGCTTTTGACACCCGCAAACGGCTGCAGCCAATCCCACTGCTGTCTCAGGGCCGCTGTCAGTCTCACAGTGCAGCACCGCCAGCATTCCCACGATACACTGCTAGACCGCTACCGAATCCAGCTGAAACTGTGACGTCACGGGTCCTCATGTGACGTCACCAGCTACCTGTCACAGGGCGCCAGTAGTCCAGTGGTGCAGGACGGGCCGGTACCGGTGAGCGGAGGTTATAAGAGGCCACTGGATAGGGCCGCGCGCGCCACTCTCTGTCTCAGGTGTCCCCGGCCCCCCGGTCCCCAGTCCGCAGTCTGCGAACCCGTCCCGACACCCCAGTGACGATGGCCGTGTCGCGCGGAGTGGTGCTGTGCGTCGTGGTGCTGCTAGCTGTCGGTGTCGATGTTGACGGTGACGCGTACGTCGGCGTGCCGACCCAGCTTAGTGGACTGTACCAGCTGCCTGCGGCGGTCAAGGTCATGTCACCGACTGAGAGGTCGCCGCCGGCGATCTTGGCAGTGTCACCAGGGAGACCTCAGCTGGAAGGTGTCACCGATCCGGCCCCGTCCCCGGGGACCCGACCCTCTCGCAAGCGACCCATGAGAATCCGAGTCAGGATGAGGCCCGTGGGTCCCCGCCCAGTGACACGTGGTGCGTCTTCCTCTAGACCCGCTCAGAGAAGCCGTGTCAAGGCTCAATCTAATAAATCCCCTCTGCGAAAACGTATTAAGGTGATTATGGTTCGAAGGAATAAACGGCCAGTTTCAGTAAAGTCCCCATCGAAAAGTACCAGCTCCAAGGGGCCTTCACAGGTGAGGGGGACACTGCAGGGAAACAATAGGAGCCCTAATGCCGTTTCAGAAAGCTCCTCCGTTTCCTCCTCAACAGCATCTTCTAGGAGTCATTCCCGAGGAAAGACCTCCTATACGTCGAGTGAAGTGCCTGTCTCGTCCCTAGACGCTCTGGTAAACGCTCCTGTCATGGGCCATTACCATAAAAATCCTGACAGTAATTCCATGAAAATTGGTGTGATTGGTTTGCTTCAAAACGGCGCAAGTCAGGCGTCAGAAATCTCGGCTAATTTAAGGGCTATACAAACTATCATAGACGCCTCAGGTTCACAGCGCCGTAAAGTACATGGAGACCACAGACCTTCTCGTCTGTCGTCGCCTCGCTTAGTAAGCCCCGTGACACCACAGGTAACTGAAGTGAGTTCCACGGAGCGCCAGCAAACCCTGCACCTCACCATCGAGCCTCCCCCGCTGTCCTCTGTCACTGAACCACCTCCCTTGGGCGGCACCAGGGTCAACTCCATCAATGACGTACTCCAGGCCACTGGAGATAGGGTACAGGTGACCGAGACTCCCTCCCGGGGAACCACGAGAGGCACGACCAGGGGTTCTTCCCGGGGTACCATTGGAGGCAAAACGACAGGCTCATCCCAGGGTACTACCAGAGGCACAACAAGGGGTCCCTCTCAGGGTCAGACAAGAGGAATATATCAGACAGTATCTAGGTGGGGCTCCACTTCATCAAGGGAGAGTTCCCGTCCACTGTCCATCTTCTTCGAGGACATGCACTACAGCAACAAGGCGGCGGAGCCAGGCTTCTGCCAGGCATACTGCGGCAGTGTGGCCAGCGGGACGCAACTCATAGGTAGGTTTGTTGCCAGAAACGCCTATCGCTGTTATTTGCTTAATTATTTATATTGACGTGCCAGCATAATAACCACGCTCACGTGTATTGCATATACTGTGATAAGATTCACTTGTGACTGTTGCGTGGCCGTTGTAATGGCGCGTGAGGAGATTAAGCATATAGAGACTGAAGGAGAATGAATGATGGGAGAATAAAATGATGCTGGAAGTGATTTTTGTGACGGAAAATTCCAGATCTTGCTAATCCAACTCACCTGGATCCGACTCCATCCAGATCCAGTCTGGTTCTGAATGGAATCGAAATATGGATGTTCTCGTGATTTGTCCAATTGAAGTCGATTATCATTGAGTTACTAGAAAGTATAGGCAGGAAATTCAAATTGAAGTAATACTGACGAGTTTTCGGGTTTTAATGATACTTCCACACACAATGAGATGTATTATTAATAAAACATCTTTTTTATCGCATAAAACTCAATTTTACGACCTTCTCATTCGATGTAACCTCTCCGATTGCAAAGTACATGACTGATCCATCAATTTTATACACTTTATTCCTTAGTCTGCTTCTAAATTTGCAGTCGACATTTCAATCGGTACATCCTATTGTGTGCCTCGCTTATCGTCGTACGTCACCACTGTAAATGCAGGCTAATGAGTGACCACCTCCATCGGTATTTCTCGCTCTCTCATCGAATCGGTCTTTGTGATACCCGTTATAGCTGTTATTATGTGGAATGAAAATACTGGCCGGTTGGTGGATATAATTATATTTGAGCATTATTTCCCAAGCCGTGCGCGAGGAAGTATATTATGTATTATTATAATGTATAAAATAGTAATACTATAGATATACAAATAATAATATATATATATAATTAAATATAAGTAATTAAAAAATAAAATAACTTCGAAAATATAATAAAATATATCTAACATAATTACCGAGCGGGCGTGATGCGCCCGTGAGTTTTTTTTTCGTGTAGGTTATGTAGTTAAATTATACACACCAATGTAAGTTAAATTATAACTTTCATCAGAGGAAAAAACATTCAAAGTAAAAATTAATTTGATGTAGCTATCCAATAGTGAAAACCTGATCTCAATCGGGGCAGTGGTTGCAAGGTTATTAACTTCCGAAAAGCGTATGTACAGCCGGGCCGTGTCGGGCCGTGTCGGGCCGGGCCGAGCCAAATGCAAATTTGTCTCGTAAGTTGACGAAAAACCGCACGAGCGCTTCGCGCCCGCTCGGTAAATTAATTCATACGATGAAGCATGCAGTGCGCAGGACGTTCTTCCTTTTGGTGTATTCGAGAAAGGATATAATGAGAAATTAAATACAACTTAATTTGTATGCATATAATACAGCATACACCCACTTGAATCAACAACAGATACCGCTCGGTTACCGCCGATTAAGGTGTTTTACTGATATCGGTAATGCAAATATAATAATATAGCCGTTTTATACAAACATTTATATTAGCTCGTCAAAATTTATGTTCAAATTAATTTGAGGCATTTTTGGCCTCAAATAAATAGGAGGTCCATATCGAAGTGAACTAAAACAAAACATTCAGATAGATACCTTGAACAGAACTCTAGTAGGTAAGTTGCCTCCGAAGTTGGTAAAACACAAAACACAGGTGTTTCTTGTAATGCGACTTCATATTTGATTGGGCTTCCGTCGTCAGAAAACAATACACCCCAAACAACGTCGTTGGCTGGTGTCATTCACCTATGATCGATAACTATTGGCTGTCTAATCGGCTGTCACCGCCAATTGCTGAGAAATATGATGACCTTGTTCACTGACATGCAAAATCATTCAGGTCCTACGTTTCCGTATGTATTGTCACACACGAGGCTATTCAACAAGTTCAAGAACATTCCAGCTTGTTTGTTACAAGGTAACCATAAGGCGTAAACACTTTGGATTAACTAGTTCGTCCCGATTATTCGTTATATTCCGAATGGATACTGCATTCTGCACAGTAAAAATCGTCTTCTTTTCTTTATACCTTGGTACCTATCGAAAAATCGCAAATTCGGTCCGATCCGATTCCATCCGATCGACCCGACCCGAACTAACCCGACCACCCGACCCAACCCAACCCTGTCTGACTCTCCCCACCCTCCCTCTCCCTCCAACAGAGACCAAAGCGGGCCGCTGCCCGGCCATCCGGCCCGGCTCATACCGCGGGGACTGCCAGGACGAGTGCCGCTACGACTCCGAGTGTCAGAGGCAGCAGCGCTGCTGCAACAACGGCTGTGCCTCCGTCTGCCTGGACCCCGACTTCAGGAAGACGTGCGACCAGCTCTTCTGTCCCGAGAACCACGACTGCGTGGACGGCGACAGCACGAAGGACGCCGTCTGTGTGAATACTGGTTAGTACTGGGGGACAGGGAGATAGATGACTTCATATTAGGTTACCTGCTTACGTGTGTGCTGCAATTGCTGCTACATTTGTAGCTTTGTTGTGTCATAGATAACAGTAGACTACTGTTACTGTTCTACTGTTATCTATGGTTGTGTGCTAGTTTTGCATTGTGGTGCTGCCTAGCCCACCTTTAGGTACATACTATCTTATGTTAACGTTGTGATAGTGATCTTAGTTACCAGTACCCTCAATAACGCATTAAAGTACAACTTCTCTCTCTCTCGTAATGCTTATCTTAATTTCTGCTACCCCACTTTCAGCTCCGAAGCAGGGCCGCTGTCCTGCGCCGACCCTGTGGGACCCGAGCACCCGCTCGTGCCAGGAGGAGTGCCGTTACGACGCCCAGTGTCAGGGCTCGCAGCGGTGCTGCAGTAATGGCTGTGCGCTGGTCTGTACCGCCCCGGACCAGCGGAAACTCTGCTCTGAGATCAGCTGTAAACCGGGCACAGCGTGTGTCGAAAGCCCCACCGAGGACGCCCAGTGCTTCCGCACAGGTGAGCGGACGGACTCGGAAGGGATCCGGGAGGCACAAAATATAAACGGGAACAAAATTTGTGGGTGGTCGACGGTCGTGCGTTAGAATTCGCTAGGGTACGCTAGGTACTGGTTGCTAGACAACTTTCAGAGAAGGTTTATGATGCGAAAATATAGTTCGCTGTTCTTGTGTCTTCTTTGCATTATACCAATTATATTATGTTATTACTTATTTGTTATTTAACGAATCGCATATTCTAAAAGAAGCGACTGCATACTATGGCTGATTGCTCGAGTTCAGTCAACTATAAGTTTTGAGTATTTTAAGGTTGCAGGTCCAGTCGATAAGTTATCTCACTGACAATATTAAAAACGTAGTTTATTATAAAGGATTATCAGTGGCGGTCTTCATGACGGTTGCCCTGCTGTTTCCAGATGAGAAGTTCGGCCTGTGCCCGAAGCTGCCGGCTTCCGGCTCGCTGGCCGGCGGTTGCCAGGACACGTGTCGCTATGATGCACAGTGCGCAGACGACACCAAGTGCTGCAGCAACGGCTGTGGCAGCGTCTGCCTGCCACCCCGCAAGCCCGACTGCGAGACGACCCAATGTCGGGTCGGCTTCAGGTGTATGCAGAAGCGAAATGGAGCACCGTACTGCGCAGCAATTCGTAAGTTTCTTGTGGAGACCGCTGGTGGAATTTTGTTTCCTGGGGGTATATTTTATTTGCACTTCTTGGTTTCGACTCGTTCACATAACTAGCTAGCTGAAACTAGTGTAGTTTTTTGGTGTAAATATTTTAGTTATTTTAGACTTGGCATGTATACATTTGTAAGTTATCTGCACAATGGTTGGGCTTCCTTTCTCGTATCTAGTAATGCAATGCGTGGACCATCCGGCTAGGTGATTGAGACTTGGCATGCAGGTGACATATACTTAGATGAGCTGTAGTCATGCACATTGCACGAGTAGTCTCCGCACCAATTATCTGTACTTGCATGATCGTTATTCGATTTTCATTATTACTGCTTGATGATAAATTCGCATAGCGAGGCTATTTGTCAAAATTTAATTAAGTTATCTGGGACATTTACGAGCTGGCGTACACGAAAATAAATCCAGTTGGTTTCTTATAGATTGCTGTTCGTTTGAAATTAATTAATTTATTAATGATAAATCGTTAATAAATTTTCGCTCTAATCAGCCAAATATTAACAAATAATTTAACTTAACTAACAATAGCCGTTTTCACTTAGGATTATTGTGCGAAACTTTTTAAAACCTGTGAAAATGTTTTCAAAAGTTTCGACAATCCATTCCTTAACTACATTACTTTTACATGCGGTTTTTGGCTTGAAATGTCCCTCCTAATTTTGCATTATGTTGGTAAGAATATAATATGTATACAAAATTGCGGTTTAGTGGTAATAAGCAAGATAGGTATTGATTGGTAGTTGTGATGCCAGATCTCCACCGACTGAAACTTGGTATGTTAATTAACCCGCGCCCCGGTGGGCCTCTGAGACAACATCGCCATGGTGGGGGAGGGGTCAAAATGACCCCTATCTAACTTGAAAACTAAAGAAGATAAAAAGACGCAGACAAAAGCGTTTGAAAGCCCTTGACTTGGAAATTCGAAGTTACTTTGGTTATTTTTGGCTCAGGTCAATATTGAGGTCACCAAAGGTCATCAAAGGTCAAACTTTCCAGTTCTGGGACTTCACTTCGAACAACCCAAATAATCTCGGGAACTATGATAGCTAGGAACAAAGGGAAAAAGCAATTACAAGCTCTAGAAAAATTAAATCACCATTGGAGACCTCAAATTTTAGTTCAGCTCAATAGTTTAGGCTCCAGAGGTCATCAAAGGTCACAAATGCAATTTTTGGTAAAACTGTTTTTCGCAAATAACTTTTTACCTAAAAACGATAGAGCAATGATTTTAACACCTTCTTGTTTGTCTTGTTGAGGCGCTTTGAAACATAGGAACATAGGAATGGTTGGTGATCTGGTTAGGTCAACTTCAAAATTTGACCTCAGTTCAAGGTCATTTGGTGACCCAGGTAGATCATGTTGCATATGGGGCGACACGGCTCGACGAGACAAACACAGTGGTGTCATCCGCTCGTATCTATCTTTATTATATCAAGAGTTATTAGCAAAATATTGCTGATAACCTCGGAGAACCTCAGATGACCTTGCAGAGTTCACTGAGCAACAATTGCACCTGGGTCATCAACAATGAGCTAAAATAACGTGATTATGAAAGAATTGGCCTGATCCAATGCATATTATTTTCTGAATAGGAAGCATTTGTATATTTTCCCGTTCACTTAAAATGGGGAGGTCAGGAATTCACCTGGCCTTAGGTCACCGATGCAAAAAATACTTGATTAACGAATTGTGGGTACTTATGACCTCATTAAATCCTGCAAGTTTCAAATCTCTCGGACAAAGACTGGCTTTGGCACGATCACAAACATTTTGGAAGGTAAGGTCACTTGACGTGACCTGGTGACCTGACCTAAAATGACCTGAGGTCAAAACTTTGATAAAGTGTGAGTATTTTATGCCCAAATGGCTGTACATAATTTGGCGGCGCTGTGCGCCGCCTTTTTCCGCTTTTCCGAAAAAAAACTTCAGGGGGGGGGGGGGGGGCCACATAACCTCCCCACCAGGGCGAGGGTTAACCTGAACAAATGGACTCTAAACGCATATTTTCTTTAAAAACGGCCAATTTGGTATCATAAGCTTGTGATGAGCTCAATAAATGTTTCTATAACTATTGAATTGTGATAATATCGCCTAAACAAGTAATTCATTTCTTGAAATGTATAATATACTAGAACTTTTAACCCTCGCCCTACGGAGGGGGGGGGGGGTCCTAAAACGACTCCCTGAGGTTTTTCTTGAATACATTTTTACACATGCGGCACTTCTTGCTGAAATGTTCAGTAGCTGAGTTTACAACCATAATACGTATGCCATCAAAATTTGAAGTGTATAAGTCTAATAAATCGTGACCTAGGACCTTTTCGTCAAGGTCATGTCAGACCACAATGGGGAATTGACCTGACTCCAAAGGTCACCAGTTGATCTAGATACTCAAATTATGATGCCTTTGGATTCTCCTTATGACAGGCAACCGCTACTTTTATGGCTTCTATCTATCTCTCTCCGTTCGGAAGTTATACAAGTGTTATACTTATACTAATTTTTGGACGTGGTCGATCTTAGGTTATTCACTTGACCTGGAAGGTCAACCGTTGACCTGAAACCTAAAAATCACATACTGTTAGATTCCTCTCATGACAAGCAACATGCTGGTTCTTACCGCATTGCTCTATGTTGCTTGGCTTGGAAATTAACAGGGGTGTCTTTTTAGGATCCCCCGTAGGGCGGAAGGTGGGAAAAGGTCCCTGTAAGGCGAGGGTTAAACCAAAACTTTTTAAGACTTTCAGAAACTTTTCGGAATCTTTTCAGCGCAATGACTCTTCGTGAAAACGGCTAATGTTTTAAATTTCATCCAAATCCCAAGCCAAAGTAATGCGTTTATACGCATCACATGTCGGCTCAATGCCAAAATACATCTTCATGTTTCGAGATCCGTGCCGACATAGCGCAAATATGTTTTGAGCGTAACTAAGCAGTACATATTATATATCGATTACAAATTATATTGGTACAAACCTTAAAAAATAGTCAATCTTTAATGTAATACCTTTCAAATCTTTTGTGTTCCATTTTCTTCTCATGAATGACGGTTTTGCACTCGACATTCTTCTGTAGTAGTTATGCATGACCACTGCACGCGGCGCATGTTCTTTGCACTGTACACTGCTAGTGCACCACCATCGCACCTTACGGCTTACACCAATCTGCACTCTTTTAGCTGGCGACGGAACATCGGAAGAGTACGGAGGCATCGACGGCTATTATCCTCATGATCCTTCCCGCTTTGACATGACTGACGCTCCGGGCCGCATAAAAGGCGCCTTTGGCAGCTGGGGAGGCAGCTACCTGCCTCCGTGGACAGAGTTCTCGCCCGGTTTCTATGACGACGGCTCGGTGATCCCGCCGGGAGCTCTTGGCTTTGACGACTTCACCGACCTTGGCCCTTATGACCCGGCGCTGCTCGGCGCGACAGTGACCGATGACGGGACAGAGTCGGGACGGCGTCCGGATGACGATAGTTTGCCTCCGTGGCTGGACGAGGCTGGGGGACCGGGACAGCCGGGCAGCGGGAAAGGGTCTGCCGTTTCCCCGTCTCCACGTGTACCGCCGCCGCCTGGTCTGGCACCCATTAGTAAGACGGTGGGAGCCGATGAGGAGGATGTCAAACCAGAGACCGGGGTGACAGCTACGACGACGTTCCGACAGACCGTTCAGAGAAATGGCGTCTTCACCACGGGCGAGTCCCAGACGCATTCTGGAGGTAACGGAGCGGATGATGGGGAGCCCTCGCCGACGTCGCCCGGCGACTCATTCGTCGGAGGTAACGGTGGTGGAGGTCGAGGCTCTGGTGACATACCGAGAGGCACTGCTGGCGGAGCAGAATCTGGAAGCAGTCGGGGTGACGAGGGTCTAGGATCGGACGTTGATCGGGATGGGTCTGGCTACAGGAAACCACTAATCATAAGGCCGGGATACGGCTCAGGAATAGGCGCTTTAGGCCCCAGAAACCCTGGCTCTGGAGGTGGATGGGGAGACCCAGATATTCTACCTTATGACTTTGGAAGCGATAGAGAAGGCTCATCCGCAGGAGTTACAGTTATCGTACCAGGGTCCGGGGGACAGGATTCTGGAGTCGGACAGGATGACCTGCAGTCGGTAAGATCGGGAGTCGGCGGGAGTGTCAGACAGCCGGCAACATCAGGGTATGTGAGCAGAGGATCTGGAAGTAGTCGGGGAGAAGCAGAATCGACAGCACCAGACAGTGTACGTAAGACGTCGGGGTCTGGTTGGGGCGATTCTGGTGACGTACCCACGTTGCCTGGCTTTACACTTGATCCAGAGTTTATGGGGTACATAAACAATCCACCAGCTATCGAGTTTCCTATTCGACGACCAACTACGAAACCAAAGACAACACGGCCAAAAACTGGGGATAACAGTGAAGCATTTGCAGGAGGAAATCCAGGACCCAATGATGGAAGCAAACCAACAGGTGGTACATCAACATCTGGTGGTGGACGTGTCAAGTCTATATCAAGAGCACCAGGCTCAGTTGGTTCAAAGTCAAGTGGCTTATCTGGACCTGCTGATAGAAGAAAAGCAGAGAGTTTAGTCGTCAGAAAGCCTGAAATTGCAGGTGGAACCAGACAACCAGGACCTGTTGGTGGACGTGGAAAGCCTGCAGAACTCGATAGAAATGCTGGCTTTTTCGGAAATACCAAAGCACCACTGCTTGGCGGAAGAAAGCAACTAACTGGTGGAAACAGAACGCCTAGTTCCATTAGTGGAAATCCTGCATCTGTTAGTAAGGGCACATCACCGGGATCTGCTGGAGGAAAACCTGTATATGTCGGTGGAAGAAGAACGTCACCAACAGTTGGTGGACGCGACAAGTCTGGACCGATTAACGGAAATCTTGGCGTTAGTGGGGAAAATAAGACTCCAGGGTTAGTTGGTAGAGGGCCATCGAGCATTGCAAACAGAAACCCCATCTCCGTTGGTGCAAACTCTGGATCTGTAAGTGCCGGTAGAACAAGGAGACCTGTTGAAACATCGTTGCCAGTAGGTGGAAGGAGAACTCCATCTTCCGCTGGGGGTCGTGGTAAACCTGATACAGCTGGGGGAATACCTGTGGGGGGAATCAGAACACCAGGATCCATTGCTAGGAAGCCAACAGAAAAGAACAAGTCGACAGGACCTGCTGGTGGACAACCTGGACCATTCAACGTAGGAGAAACACCAGAATTTGGTGGTGGACGGAGGAAAATTGGATCAAGTGCTAGAAAACCCATTCTCGCTGGAGAAACCCAGAGTCCAGGAACCGTTGGCAAACAGTCAGGATCTGTTGGAGAAAGAAGAAAGCTTGGCTCCGTTGGTAGAGGCCAAAAACCGGCGTCAGTTGTTACAAGCAAAAATCAAGGATCATTCGGAGGTAGACCTGCACCGGTCAATCAAAGGAAAACACCGGGATACGTTGGTGGAAGTCTTGGATCTGTCAGTGGAGGAAGAAAGAGGGGACCCGGTGGTGAAATTGGCAAGCCTGGCTCTATTGGTGGAAGCACAAACACAGGATCGGTGACACGACAACCGGGTTCAGTCGGTGTGAACAAAAGGCCACAGTCTGTTCCTGTACCAGACAAGACGAGACCTGCTAGTGGAAATAGAACGCCACAGTCAGTTGGTGTACGTGGAAGGCCTGGCTCACCTGAAGGTAGCACTACGCCAAGTTCTACCTCTCGACGACAAAGACCAAGCTCTGATGTCAGACAGAAAAGTGATAATGAAAAACCTAAAAACTCTGATGGAACGATCACGACAAATCCTAGCAGGACCAGTGCCAGACCTGCAGCATTCGTAAATCGAAGAACACCAGCACCCATTGGTAGGAAACCTGCATTTTCGCAAAGAAACAAGACCCCCGCATCTTTTGGTGGAAGGCCTGTAACAGTTCCTGGAGAAACCCAGAGTCCAGGAACCGTTGGCAAACAGTCGGGATCTGTTGGAGAAAGAAGAAAGCCTGGCTCCGTTGGTAGAGGCCAAAAACCGGCGTCAGTTGTTACAAGCAAAAATCAAGGATCATTCGGAGGTAGACCTGCACCGGTCAATCAAAGGAAAACACCGGGATACGTTGGTGGAAGTCTTGGATCTGTCAGTGGAGGAAGAAAGAGGGGACCCGGTGGTGAAATTGGCAAGCCTGGCTCTATTGGTGGAAGCACAAACACAGGATCGGTGACACGACAACCGGGTTCAGTCGGTGTGAACAAAAGGCCACAGTCTGTTCCTGTACCAGACAAGACGAGACCTGCTAGTGGAAATAGAACGCCACAGTCAGTTGGTGTACGTGGAAGGCCTGGCTCACCTGAAGGTAGCACTACGCCAAGTTCTACCTCTCGACGACAAAGACCAAGCTCTGATGTCAGACAGAAAAGTGATGATGAAAAACCTAACAATTCTGATGGAACGATCACGACAAATCCTAGCAGGACCAGTGCCAGACCTGCAGCATTCGTAAATCAAAGAACACCAGCACCCATTGGTAGGAAACCTGCATTTTCGCAAAGAAACAAGACCCCCGCATCTTTTGGTGGAAAGCCTGCAACAGTTCCTGGACGTGGAAGACCTGCACCGCTCACTGGAGACATAGGGCCAGTATCTTCCGATAAGCGAGGAAATCCCGAGGAAGTTGGGAAAGGCAAAAAGCCAGAATCTGTCGATGGAACACTTGTTGCAATTGGTCAGCCGAATCAACCTGCCAGAGCACGTGGAAGGCCAGGACCCGTTCGTGCAGGTCAAAAACCAGCAACAGCTGCTGGTAGAAAAACGTCTACATCTTCTAATGAGCCCAAGAAAATTGAACCTGCCAACCAGCAGAAGACCTATGAATATAACAGACGACCTGGCGGCGTATCAAATCCTGTTGGACAAGAAAGACAGCCCATTGTATTGCCCGATATCGGAGATGGGTATTTACCACCAACATCAGAATTTGTGCCTCCTAAAACTGGTTATAGCGGACGCAGACCATCTGTTTCTTTCCCAATACGTCGCAAAATAGGAGAGTCGAAAAAGGGGCCTGCAAACGATGAGGCGACTAAATCGTCGGGACCTGTTGCCGTTTCTGGTAAACGTGGATCTAGTGGAAACGGAAGCGGAACAGGCAGCGATGATAAGGGGTCTTCTTCATCTGGTAGTAGCATAGCACCGGGACCCATTGGCAGACCTGTCACATCCGAATCGATTCCTGGATATAGAAAAACAGACTCTGTTGGCAAAAAGCCTGTATCCTTTGATACAGACATATCAACATCTGGTCGTGGAGGTGGAAAGCCCCAAGTTATTCTTGGAAGTAGAACAACAGGATCAGGCAACCGAGAGTCTGAATCATTTGGTGATAAAAAGACGCAAAGACCAGTTGCTAACAATGGAAAGCCTTCATCTGTCAGTGTAGGCAGGCCAACGAAATCATCCACTGGAAGACAAAAGCCTGGATTTGTTGTTGGAAACAGAGCACCAGGAAAGCCTGTACCAGGCGAGGAAAACAAAGCACCAGAATCTGTTAGGGAAGACAACAGGCCAGGACCTGTAGGCGGAACGAGAACACCAACATCCGTGGGGGGACTTGGCAAGCCTGGATCAATTGACAGAACACCAGGATCTGTGGCGGGACTTGGAAAGCCTGGATCCATTGGCAGAACCCCAGGATCATCTCGTGGAAGTCAAAGACCTCAAGTTGTTCCTGGGAGAAGAACAAATGAATCAGGTAATCGAAAATTTGAATCATTTGGGGACGGTAAAACACAAGGACCAGCTGCCGAAAATAGAAAACCTTCAACAGTTAGTGTGAACAGACCAACGAAATCATCCACTGGGCCCCGAACGCCTGGATATGTTGTTGGAAACAAAACACCAGGAAACCCTGTACCAAGCGATGGAAACAAAGCACCAGGATCTGTAGGGGAAGGTGACAGGCCAGGACCTGTAGGCGGAACGAGAACACCAACATCCGTGGGGAGACTTGGCAAGCCTGGATCAATTGGCAGAACGCCAGGATCATCTCGTGGAAGTCAAAGACCTCAAGTTGTTCCTGGGAGAAGAACAAATGAATCAGGTAATCGAAAATTTGAGCCATTTGGGAACGGTAAAACGCAAGAACCAGTTGCCGAAAATATAAGTCCTACAACAGTTAGTGTGAACAGACCAACGAAATCATCCACTGGGCGCCGAACACCTGGATCTGTTGTTGGAAACAAAGCACCAGGAAAACCTGTACTAGGCGATGGAAATAAAGCACCAGGATCTGTAGGGGTAGGTGACAGGCCAGGACCTGTCGGCGGAACGAGAACACCAACATCCGTGGGGGGACTTGGCAAGCCTGGATCAATTGGCAGAACACCAGGATCAACTCGAAGAAGTCAAAAACCTCAAGTTAATCCTGGAAGAAGAACAAATGGATCAGATAATCGAAAATCTGCACCATATGGCGACGGTAAAACGCAAAGACCAGTTGCCGAAAATAGCAAACCTACAACAATTAGTGTGAACAGACCAACGAAATCATCCACTGGACGCCGAACGCCTGGATCTGCTTTTGGAAACAAAGCACCAGGAAAACCTGCGCTAGGCGATGAAAACAAAGCACCAGAATTTGTTAGGGAAGGGGACAGACCAGGAGCTGTAAGCGGAAAGAACAAGCCACCGTCCATTGCCAGGGGAGATAAGCCTGGATCTGCTCTTGGTAACTCATCACCAGAAGCAATCACTAGAAAACCTGAAAGAGTAGGCGAAAACAGAAGGAAAGGGTCTGCTGCTGGATCTGGGAAGTTTGGTCCTGATAGTCAAAGTGAAACACCAAGAACTGTTGGTGGACGGAGGAAAACTGGATCAACAGATGGAAACAGGACACCTGAAGCCGTTCGTAGTCGTGGTCAACAGGGATCACCTCAGCGAAAGCCTGCACTGGCTGGTGGAGACAGATTGACAGGATCCGTTATTGTACGCGACAAACCAGTCTCTGCTGGTGGAAGAGTAACGTCAGAATCCGTTGGGAGAAAACCCGTTGGTATAAATGCAATCAAAACACCAATAGTGCCAAGTGGAAGTGGAAAGCCTGCATTTACAAATGAGCGTAATACAGCAGCATCGAGAGGTGAACGTGGGAAACTGAGGAATGCTGTTGGTACAAAAACAGGCAGTGAAGGTTTACCAAAAATAGGCGATGGGTATTTACCACCAAGTTCGGAGTTCAGTCCAACCAAGACAAGCTATGCCGGTTCCCCACCAACCATTGAATCTGCGATTAATCGAAACCCTTCAGGAATAAAGAACACACCAGGAACAGCTGCCGCTCAACAAAAAGGAGGCAAAACAGGAAGAGTAAGTGCGTCAAGGAACACGGGTTCCAGAACAAATCCAGACAAAACTCCTAAAAGACAGCAAACTCGCCCTAAAAACCGTCAGCCGAGTGTTACCGGACAGGCTGTCTCACCCGAACCTGCTGGTCAGAAATCGCCTCAAAGAGAGCAAACTCGCCCTGACAACCGCCTGACCAGTGCTACTGGACAAGTTCCTTCGCCTAATGCAACACCTCAGGGATCTTCTCAAAGAAAGCAACCTCGCCCTGATAGTCGTGTTCCGACTTCAACCGGTCAATCTATCCTGCCTCGACCCACAAAGGAGAAGTCTTCCCAGAGACAGCGACCCGGCGTCGACAACCGCCAGCCGAGTACAGCTGGACAGACCGAATCTCTAAAAACCACAGCGGAGGGATCTCCTCAGAGGCAGAAACCTCGCCTTCAAAATCGCAAACCAAGTTCCAGCGGACAGGCTGCTTCAACCCGACCAATAGCTGAAGTATCACCTCAGAGACAGCCACCTCGTTCCGTGAACCGTCGGCCAGGCACCATCGCGCAGACTGACTCCATTCAGCCCACCGATTCGAGATCACCTCAGACACAGAAATATCGCCCTGCCTACCGCCAGCCAGGTGCTGCCAGACCGACAGCTTCACCCCGACCGACAACAAACGGATCTCCTCAAAAACCAAGACCTCGACCGACCAACCGTCGGCCGACTTCTTCGGGGCAAAGTGACTCACTATCCCGTCCTGAAAATCGGAAGCCGAGCTCTACTGGCCAGATTGCTTCAACCCGGCCCAACACTCAGACATCACCTCAGGGACAGACATCTCGTCCTGCCTACCGCCAGCCGGGTGCTGCCAGACCGACAGCTTCACCCAGTCCGACAACAAATGGATCTCCTCAAAAACCAAGACCTCGACCGACCAACCGTCGGCCGACTTCTTCGGGACAAAGTGACTCACTATCCCGTCCTGAAAATCGGAAGCCCAGCTCTACGGGCCAGATTGGTTCAACCCGGCCCAAAACTCAGACATCACCTCAGGGACAGAAATATCGCCCTGCCTACCGCCAGCCGGGTGCTGCCAGACCGACAGCTTCACCCCGACCGACAACAAGTGGATCTCCTCAAAAACCAAGACCTCGACCGACCAACCGTCGGCCGACTTCTTCGGGACAAAATGACTCACTATCCCGTCCTGAAAATCGGAAGCCGAGCTCTACTGGCCAGATTGATTCAACCCGGCCCAAAACTCAGACATCACCTCAGGGACAGACATCTCGCCCTGCCTACCGCCAGCCGGGTGCTGCCAGACCGACAGCTTCACCCCGACCGACAACAAACGGATCTCCTAAAAAACCGGGACCTCGCCCGACCAACCGTCGGCCGACTTCTTCGGGACAAAGTGACTCACTAGCCCGTCCTGAAAATCGGAAGCCGAGCTCTACTGGCCAGATTGATTCAACCCGGCCCAAAACTCAGACATCACCTCAGGGACAGACATCTCGCCCTGCCTACCGCCAGCCGGGTGCTGCCAGACCGACAGCTTCACCCCGACCGACAACAAACGGATCTCCTAAAAAACCGGGACCTCGCCCGACCAACCGTCGGCCGACTTCTTCGGGACAAAGTGACTCACTAGCCCGTCCTGAAAATCGGAAGCCGAGCTCTACTGGCCAGATTGATTCAACCCGGCCCAAAACTCAGATATCACCTAAGGGACAGACATCTCGCCCTTTTAGCCGTCGGCCAAGTGCCACAGGACAAACTGGCTCCTCACAACCCACAGTTGGGGTAACTCCTCAAATACAGCGACCTCGCCCCGGCTACCGTCGGCCGACTTCCAGTGGACAGTCTGACTCAAAACAAACCACTGCCGAGGGATCCCGTAAGAAGCGACCTCGTCCCGCCAGCCGCCAGCCCGGTACCACCGGACTGACTGGCTCCACCCAACCTACAAATCAGGGATCATCGCAGACACAGCAAGCTCGCCCTGATAACCGCAGACCGAGCGCTGCTGTACCAGCAGTTTCGCCCCGCCCCACACCAAACAGATCTCAGAAACCGAGACCTCGACCCACCAACCGTCGGCCGACTTCTACCGGGCAGAGTGGTTTGCCAAGTTCCACAGCTCAGAAATCCCCTCAGAGGCCTCTTCGTGGACCTGGCGCAGATAACCGCCAACCGAGTAGAACTGGGCAGACTGACTCCCTGAAGACCACACCTGCGGGATCTTTTAACAGCAGGCCTAGTTTTACTGGACGGCCTGATTCCTCTAGACCTAAAAGTCAGGAATCACTCCAGGGGCAGACACCTCGCCCTGTTGACCGTCGGCCAAGTACAACAAGCCAAACTGGCTCCCTGAAACCCAAAATCGAGGTTTCCCCTCCAACACGGCGGCCTCGCCCCGTCTATCGTCGGCCAAGTAATACAGGACAGTCTGATCCAAAACAAACCAGCTCTGAAGGACCCCGTCAAAAACAGCCGGGAACCGGCAGTACTACCGGGAAGACAGACTCATCCAGGCCGACAGCTGAGACATCTCCTCAGAGACGACCTCGTCCCGCTTATAGTCAACCGAGTGCTACTGGACTGACGGGTTCGCCCCAACCTAGCACAAACGGATCTCCAAAGCAGAGACCTGGTTCTTCAAACCTTGAGCCGACTTCTAAGGAGCAGTCTGCTTCACGGCCGACGGCTGAGGTATCTCCTCAGAGAAAACGACCTCGTCCTGCCTATAGACGGCCCAGTACAACCGGACAGACGGGTTCACTCCAACCTGAGTCTAACGGATCTTCTCAAAAACAGAGGCCCGGTACCACCAACCGTCAGCCTGCTTCTCAGGGACAGGCTGTCTCACCATCGACTGCTAAAGTAACCCCTCAGAGAAAACGTCCTGTTTATCGACAGCCTAGTACTTCTGAACAGACAGGTTCATCCCAATCTAGCACAGATGGATCTCCTCAGAGTCAGAGGCCTGGTCCGGCCAACCGCCGGCCTAGCATTACAGGACAGACTGGATCGCCCCAACCTGGAGCTGAGAAATCTCAGAGACAGAGACCTCGTATTCCCAACCCCAAGCCTACTTCTAAGGGGCAGGCTGTCTCATCATCAGCGGCTGAGGTATCTCCTCAGAGAAAACGACCCCTTCCTGCCTATCGACAGCCGAGTACTCCTGGACGGGTCGAGTCCGCCCGACCCACAGTTAAGGGATCACCTCAACGACAAACACCTCGCCCTGAGAATCGTAAGCCGAGTTCTAGTGGACAAACTCCTTCGCCCCGACCGACACCAGAGGTAGACTCTCAAAAGCAGCGACCTCGTCCTGCTAATCGAAAGCCGAGTTTTACTGGACAAACATTCCCGCCACGACCTGCAGCTGAGGGATCTCAAAGACAGCCACCTGGTCCTGACAACCGACAGACAACTACTGCTACACGGACTGACTTCCTCCGACCCTCAGTGGATGGATCACCCCCACAACAGCGTAAACCCCTTGACAGACGCCAACCGAGCAACTCTGGACAGACCATTTCACCCCGACCAACAGAAGACAAACTTCCTCAAAGACAGAGACCTCGCCCTGCGTACCGACAGCCGAGCAGCACCGGACCGACTGGCACCCAGCGACCAGTGACGACCGCCTCCAGGGGCACCCAGAGACCGGTGACGACCGCCTCCAGGACACCGTCGACGCCAACCCGACGACCCCGTCCTGAGTCCTCCCGACCCCGCCCTGCATCCTCCCGTCCCGGACCGACCGATGCCCTCCCGAGCCTGCAGTTCAGTATGCTGCCGCCCAGCAAGGAATTCGTGACCAACGTCAAGCCCAGCGGCGTGGCCAGCCAGAAGCCGAACCTCGGGAATCTGGTGCCGAGACCACCGAAGCCATCCGTCATCAAGGAGCAGAACAAGGGATTCTTCGGCTATCTGCCCCCACCGCCCTAACCGACTCAAACCCACCTCCCCACTTTGGCTTACCCATGAGAGTGTACTGTGCACACTGTGCACTCTAGCTAAATCTGCATCATGAAATAAAGTATCTAAGATCAGGTAGTATAGTCAGTATATGACATGGTGTTCTGTATTCTGTATTAGTGTTGTGATGTAAGCATGCTGCGTTAGTGATTTCTTTGTTCATCTTCTTCTGTTTTAATTAATAGCGTGCGTTAACACAGCCAAATACATAACGGCATGATATACTCAATTTGTTGAACTGCTTTAGACGTAACCTTCCTATACATAATACATGAGTGATGCAAGTCAACAATACATATATTGTCGAATTCAACATGAACTGGTGGTAGATTGTGAAAGCACGAAGGTCACTCACGGCATGAAGAATTGAACATGACAACGGCATGGAAATATACCATGGAAGCACATGTTGGAACCAGTGACACTGATGCCAAAGCTTAGAGCACACGAAGAATGCATACCCACATAATGTCAGGTTACGGAATATACAAACTACAATTTAATTAACATTTTTACGTCCATGACAATTAACAACATTCCAACGATTTCGTTGAGATCAAGTACTTATTGCACGAAAATTCATTGCATACCTGCAGCACATCTCTACATAAGCCCCACACTGACAACGTCCCGGGATAATGAACAAGGCATGTTTCAGTCGACATAGTGCTTCGTCCTAGCTTTTAAATCATCTTAAATGGGATGGTATAATTATCCGGATAACCTTGGCCTTTAACCTCTGGGAGTCAATTACCTGGAAATCCGCTCCAACGTGCCGAATTTTATTGTCGACAAGGCACGTGACGTCAGAAGCCAGGCTAATCACAACTGCCGGGAACTAATCTGCTTGTCAGTGGGCTCTCCTGACAGTCCGGTTTGCAGATTGCCTGGCATGCCGTGCGCCCATCCGAAGGCCGTTGAGAACATCTTGAACACCACCGGTTGTGAGCGCGCCTTGAGTGGATTGGGATATTTATTGATCCGGCTCGCTGTCCAGCTCCGTGTTATGTTCTTTGGCGGCATTTTGATGGCTAAATGGATAAGAGACTATATGGTTTGCAGCACGTCCGCTTAGTGAGATGCAAACCTGAATGAAGCACTGCAATCCTGATCGATTTTCAGGACATGTGATACTTCGTAACCCTTCTGTGCCTTACTTCAGATGGTTTTCTCGTGGACTGCACCATTTAATTGTTAACACGAACATGTATCGTATTCCTACAGCTTGCAAACAAGACGGCGAAATCATCGACATTAAATGTAACAGCTGCACATGTATCCAGGGATACCTGCTTTGCTCGCAAGAGAAATGTCCTCCTGGTAAGTGTATGGTGGAATGTGACCGGATATGACAAGTTGGGTTCATTGGGTCTCAACTGAATTTAAAATCGCTAATATGTTTTGACATGCTTGTTGAGCTATTGCTATTTCCGGACGCATATTCGCATCCTTGGTCCCCAGTTTTGTCTCGTAATCCTTACTGTTTGTTTGCAGTAAAGCCAGGGTTTTGTCCGAGGCTCACCCGGGGCTACAGGGGCAAGTGTGTCGAGGATTGCGACGGTGACTACGGCTGCCCAGAGGACGGGAAATGCTGCAGCACCGGCTGCGGCCACACCTGCCAGAAGCCAGGTCAGACGGCGAGTCGCTCTGTAGTTATTGGTTAACGGTCATTGATTATGGTCTTCGTTCAGTACTTTGCCTTTGGATATTATAGCAAATGATACTGTCACGAGCATGTGGTAATGCTACTTCATGAATTGGAGTTAACAGTCGTTGTGTATCGCTATATTTATATGTAATACGGAAATGATTTAAAAGGGCTCGTGGAGGCCCGTCATTAGCCGTTTTCACGAAGGATTTATTCGCCGGGCGCTTTCCCCGTTAATCCCGGTAATATTTGGGGCGTTTCAGGTAAATGACTCTATAGCTTGTAAGAACACGGCTTTTCCCGGATATTTTTGGCATCAATTGAAGCTTTATTAATTAATGCACTTTTCTGGATATTCC
>JARFNR010088853.1:0-12135 GCA_030323935.1 Semibalanus cariosus
GATAGAAATTAGAATGCGTAAAAATGTGACGAAAAAGTGAATTGTTCAAGATTAGGCTGACCGAAAAGTGCCCAAAAATAGATTAGCCTGACCGACCGTTTACCAAATCGGTTACACAATTTTTTTCGTTACCAAAATTTTGGTAACCGATTGACGCCACTAGTCCATAATCAATTTGGTGGATGATTCACTTAAGGACAACGGTACTGTGCTTTGGTAAATGTCCTGGTGTCTTTATATCAGCTTCACAACACTCTCAGCCCACACAAGAAGAAATGCGAATAATTGTCTTTGTGTGCTTATGTATGCTAATGTGTCGTTACCGTTTTCTTGTAATGCACTAAAACTAGTTTCTGATTTGGCGCTGCAAACTTTGTGTAGTGAGTGACTGCATATGAGCTAAGAATTTGTCTGTTTTCTAACATTCAAAGCATTGGCACCCCAAAACTTCTGAAGACATTCAAGAACGTTTTGTAGTCTTTTGGTATTTTAGCATGCAATTCATTGAAATATAATATTGCATCGGTATGTAGTAGTAATTTCTATACAACAAATTCATATTCGCAAGAAGTAAGACCTCCCTACCATCTTAACACTGCTGAACCTGCCGTGGGCTAGTCATTGGTTTGGAGCTCAAAGATAACATAAGACTGGTTATTTATTCTACTCTGATTGAATCAATTTGAATCGTTCAATCGAAATATCTTGAATTAAAAAAAAATCGCAATCGGATCTTTTGATTCATGAATCATGATTGAATCAAAACCTGCATAGACACAAGGCTGATTGAATCAAAAGATTGTTCAATGTTGTTTCAATGTTGAATCAAACGTGAATGAATCCAAATTTGTTTTTATTCTTTGAATCGGAAAGAATCATTTCTCAAAGTAGTTATCCATGAATCAAACGGTGATTTCATCATTTATGTTCCGAAATCAATCGTGATTGAATCGTTCCAAAAAAGTTGAATCAATAACCAATCTGTATAACATGCTGCCGAAAGCCTGGTTAAATACCTTAGGATCTCAGTAGCACAGTGTTAAGAGCACGCTTATCTTTGCTCCATTCAAACCCTTTCCATTTGCTCACTAAATTAACTCGGGATTTTCCTTGTTTAGAACTCTGTTTCGCCACATCATTACTGCATATGCACATTTCTTACCCTCAGATGCTGATTTATGTTGCTCACGACGTGAATTTCAATTAAATGATTTTAGTTGTTCGTGCTCAATACATACCCACAGGATCATGTAGGTATGTACTATGTCGTAACAAAGAAAGGTCTGATCGCTTGCTTTGGTAAACACATACCATCGTATGACAAAATGCAAGCACCTGGAGCACTAGCTAAGCTACTTAGAGGTGATAAATAATTAGCATCGAAATGCAAAAATATGGCTTCTCTTGTTTTAATATGTCTGAGAATGCTTCAACTGGACATCCTATGGATATAAAATCAAACTCACCGTAAATGCATTACGACTCGCTCACGATGAAATTATTGGCGTTTCCTTCGTTACTCGAGGGTCAACCATTGCGTGACCGTGTGTACTTGAGAACAATACAGCCTGCCAGGCACCACCCACTACCTTCCCTCTCACCCTCCCAGTCCCGGCCCGGGGCTGCTGCCGGTGCTGCGTGGGCGCCCAGGTCAGGCTGTGACCCGTATGTACAGAGCCGGGGAAGGGAGCGCCGCACACAGGATACAGCTGGGTCGCTGTTGGCTCGCCGCCGCGCAAAGGGATTGATGATGATGAGTGATGACGTTAGCTATCGCTATTTTCTGAAGGCGAGAAATACCACAGTAGCCCTACTGTGCTGGCAGGGTCACGCTCACCGACTGAAACGCTATACATTTTAAAATAAAGCAGTGTATGCACTACGCTATCAAATAATCAACAAACCACTTTTGCCAAAAGACCTTGGGCAAATGGGCATGCTGCACTAGAAATTTTGCAATATACTTGTTATTCCCGGCTTGTTTTTTAGCATCTTGGGAACTGAACTTAAGGAACTGAAAGCTTGCGAAACGCCGAGGGGAGTTTTTCGCATCTCTCTTCTCTGGAACCGCGCCAGAGCGTGGGGGGGGGGTTGGATGGACACCCCAGTTGACCCCAGAGCCTATCCCGTGGGGGGGGGGGGCTGGAGGGACACCCCAGTTGACCCCAGAGCCTCTCCCCGATCCCATCGAGCCCTCATCTCCCGGCCATAAGCCACCGACGACGTAATCCGCGTGCGCCACAACCGGTTTTGACTCCCGCCTTTCTATGCCCTCACTTTTACTTGCCGACCCACGACCTTGGGGAGACGGCAGCGCAAAGTAGACTGCGCCGCAGCACACGGCAGTCGGCAGCTAACCGGAACAGAATTGGCGACTCATCTGCAACCGGGCTGGGCGCCGGCGGGCGGGCGCCGCTTGAGCAACTGGTCCGGGGTGTCGTGTGGCCACGCGGCCTCTCACACGCCCCCGTGCCACCGAGCTGCCTTCGAGGCGGTGCCGCAATCGACAGTGAACGGGTTGATTGCATACCCGACTGGAATCAGCTGTTCTACCGGGACGCTGTGGCGTGAAGGCGCCGGGAAGACTGGCATTGTGACGAAAACGCGGATACGCATTACGCACGGTGAAAAGTTACGACGACGCAGTGAAGATAGATTCAGTTGCGTGTGGAGTTACAATATTGGTCGGCTCGGGAGAAGCAAGGATGATACGAAGTGACCGCTGCACGCTCATGTGAGCACACGGTGCTCCGAAGTCACGACATGTGCGGATCCGAGGTTTACCGACTGCAGAATCTGGAAACTACTGTCTCCAGCCTGTGGTTGTCCTTTGATGCCAGACACGTGCGCTGTGCTTTCCAGATTGAACAGTAAAAATGCCCAACATATACGAGTGTTGTGGCGAGGGAAGAGAGCTTTATCGTGACGACTATGTATCATGTTCACTGTGCAGAACATATAAGTAAATAGCTGATGGGCGCATTGTCATTCGCGCTCGTAAAAATATATGCAATGAGGTAACTTAAAAAATATGACATCTAAACTATTCAACCTTACTGTCCCTCGAATCATTTAGGTATGAACGTTTGCTTGGTCTCGGCTATTCCACACATGAAGCACCGGGCAGTGGTGTGCTCTGATTTCGGACTATAAAGCACCGGGCAGTGGTGTGCTCTGATTTCGGACTATCCCACAGCCCTCGACGTGACTGGGTCAAGTCGAAACTTCTTTCATGACTCAATTCTCTCCCATTGTTTGACATTGGAACGGCCGCCGCCACCCACTGAACCCGCCTCAGCCAAGACCTCAATGTGTGACCGCCACAAGGCCGGGCAGCGGGCGTGACTGAGGCAATACACCTGACAACGCCAACAAATCCAGCGGGCATGCGTCCATTGAAGCTACGGGTGGAGGTGGGGCATCCGCGGTTACTGCGTAAGAGTGTGTATAGCCGGCGTGGTCAGATGACGAGCAGGTGCTCGCAGCGCCAGTCCTCATTTCAGGAGTGTGTGTAGCCGGCGTCGGT
Source organism: Semibalanus cariosus (assembly GCA_030323935.1). Lineage (NCBI taxonomy): Eukaryota > Metazoa > Arthropoda > Thecostraca > Balanomorpha > Balanidae > Semibalanus > Semibalanus cariosus. The sequence continues at coordinate 3,527 of JARFNR010088853.1, forward strand.
CCTCACGTCGTGTGTGAGTGTGTATCAGGGATGTAGGAGCGTCACGAAAAGCGGGGGGGGGGCAGTGAAACTTGATCTCGTCTTGAGAGAAACCCAACCCATATGCAATATTTCTTTGCAGATTTGGGCCCTTCGCGTCTTGCCGAACATTTAGCTAATAGCTATCAACAATTTTCCTCACCAAGCAAAAACAAGATTTTAGCCAAAATTGGCCAAAAAGGGGGGGGGGTCACGCCGGTCCTCCCTTCGGGAGTGTGTATAGCCGCCGTGGTCAGCTGAGCTGATGCTCCACGGCGCCGGTCCTCACTTCGGGTGTGTGTGTAGCCGCCGTCAATGGCGTAACCCGGTGGGCCTCCCACTGCAGGACACGGACTGGGCCACGCCCTGTGGTTCGCGCAGCGCTGGACGGGCCCTGGGCACGGGAAAGGAGATTCGCTCCCAGACAACGAAAGCGGGACGGTCCGAGGCGGTAATGTTGCTGAGCAGGTTAGAGATATAGCTTTTATTTCACACAGTGAATGTTGCTCAACGAGAGGAATTGCCCCATCTGTATTCACCGTTTTGTAAGCGGTATTTAATATATTCTGTAGTCGAATGCAGTTGAATTATACACGGCATTTCAATACCTACTTCCACTAAGCTACGATTTACGAACCTGTTTATACCAGTTATCAAACTACTCATCCTTCTTTAACATTCAAACCACCCTTCCTTATTTCATAATTTGCCAGTCGATTCCTGCACTGATAATATGTTGCTATATTTAATTCGTAGCATTGTTTAACTCTCATTCAGCACTGGCTGCACTGACAGCCATAAGCGGTGCCGCCACCCAATTAAGTTAGCCCTTAGCGGTACAGCCCGATTCATTGAATGAGCTATAGTGCTGAAACCATTGAAAGAGCACGCATCTCACTTGCATTACCAGTTAAACTGATACAATCGAGTAGTCTTGTGGGATTGAGATCAGAACCACGTCAGTGACACAGGAATGCGCAGAGTTACATTCACAGTTTAGTAGCCTGATTTGGCCCATAAACAGCTACGGGAGAAGTCCATGGCAAAAATACGGGTCTACTAGTGACTAGTTTTACAAGCATTTCAACAGCAACCCGTTTAGTTGAGCAAAATGCCTGGTCAAATACGTGGGCTTAAAGGGTCACCTTGAAGTTGTCTTGAAATTTGGTTATACGGGATATTTTTAGCTGAAAAAGCGAATATGGCATTTGTTTGGACGAAAGATGGATATCCGTCGAAAAAGGGCATGTTTATCATTTTTCCTTCATGACCTTAAAAAAACTTCATAACAATGTATGACGTCATGCATATAGCTCAAAATACAAATACTAATACAAACATTAAATTCACTGTCTCAGTCGGCAGTCACTGAACCGACTCGGTGGTAATAACAGTCGATATTATTTACTAATGGCAATAGTTACGGCTAGTTTGCGACAGAATCTGCGTATGACGCAATTCTGACGTCAGCGGGTATGACATCAAACCTTCGGCGAACTTTCTTGCTCCTATCGGGGCACGAAACAGCGTCTTCTAAAAGAGACCCACTAGTCTTGTGTCGAATTTACTTAACGTAGCGAGGTAATTCTTTCACCACAACCCATTTTTCGATCTGCTCTACAAATCTGCTATATCAGTTCAAAACGCCATGTTGAAGGTGAACTATTCCCTTTAAGATGTCAAACAATGGTGCTATCTGGCTGATTGGGAATTTTCGTCAGTCGTATCGAGCCATGACCCGAACATCTGGCTACAACACAATAACAAACTCCAGAGAAACGTGTCAGAAATAACGGCTGAAATACCTTTGGTGAGAGCTCCCTAACGCTCTCACTGCTGGTGCGATATTCATACTTTGGTACCTTTGGTGAGAGCTCCCTAAGGCTCTACCCACACGGGTGCGTTTGTCATGCGTTGCGTTGCGTTCTGATCCGTCACGGCGGGTCTGACGTACGGCTGACGCGCTTCTCGATGCGTCTCGACGCGTTGCGGTGCGTCACGACGCGGATGGCAAAAATCAGCTTGTTTGCAGCTTGGGAAAGCTATTACTTGCGGAATATTGGGTGACCAAACGCAACGCAACGCATGAAAAACGCACCCGTGTGGGGCGGGCTTAACGCTCTCACTGCTGGTGCAGTATTCATATGCATATGTCATGTCGATGTCATTGAGCACGCGTGGCCGGTGCGAGGAAGAAAGTTTATGGCGTTGTTTTGCCTTCCGTGCCACGAGCCAGATGCTATGAAGTATCAGACTTTCTTCTTCAAGTACCACTGCTGCTCTCAGGAATGCAAGGAAGTGCAGCCTGCCCATGTCCACTCTAAAAATGGCACGTTGACGGCTATACCGTTCATCATACATACTTTTAGCTACTCTGACCAACATATTCACCGTATCTCGATCATACAGTCTACCAAAATGTGTCGACGCATCCTAGCACCTCTCACACGAGTGGATTAATGCATTAGTGATTAAATAGTGAGACGCACGTCTTGAATTCTTTTGGCAAACTCAGTATGACCTCAACGCATTCCACCCGGTTGCCTTCGGTAATAAACGGACCCCAACAGAACAGGCTCCGTGCCCACGTGTTCCTCCTGACCGCCAGAGCGGCGGGTGTGTCAGAGTCGCCAGCGTTCCTCCCGGCCTTCCGAGGGACAGGCGTGGCCCCGCCTCGGGCAGTCCCGCCCCCCGTCCGGAAGTCCATCCGCCGGGGGTCATCAGTGGCCTTTGTCTGAGAGACGGAATTAGGTCATATCCTCCTCGCTGTGGGGCCGCTGCAAGATATTCACAGAACGAAACACGGCAATGGCGAGTGAGCCAGCAAAAACGAGCGCAGGGTATGGCGAGTCACTCACGATTTACGTCCCTTTCATGTCAGAAGGGATAGGATTATGAGCGTGTTTTTTAGTATCACTAGGACGGGCATTGCAACCCTTGTCTTTAATCACAAAACACGAATGCGCTCTCAGGGCTAGCATAGCTGACAGTTAACCCTGAGGCCTCTAGCATTTCAATGAGAACTGTAGTTGTTTTCCTCCTCCCCTTGACCACAACGCGTTATCAGTTGATCCGATGCGAAGAGCCGCAACATACGACCATGCACCGAAGAAAACATCCCAAGGCCTCGCTTCCCCCCCTTGTCCACGGGGTAACCTCGTGCCTGTGATTGGGCAATTGTAGCTCCGTCGCCACTTCCTCCGGCAAGATAAAAGCATAGCGCTGCCTAACGAGCCACATACTGACCAATCACGGCCAATCTCACATAACACCGGCCAATCACAGCGGCTCTGACTTCCGAGGAGCCGCCGGGGACACTGCTCCAGTTCGTTAGACACCGAGGACGGCTCGCGACCTTGACCCGACAGTCAGCTGTCTGCCAGGGGAGGAGGGGTGCGACTGAACAGCTGAGGGGGGGGGGGGGTTTCCGGACGTGACTGACCACGCCCTTCCAGCTGAGTCGTGCTCGGACGTTGTGGTCGCTGCACCGCTGTGGTTTTCCTCCAGCAGAATGGTGGGAAAAAAGCAGGGAATACCGGCAAAGAAATTTTGCGGCGTAATTTCTCACATTGGCAGCAGGCAGGCGATGCTTGTTTTCCACTCTTCAGTGGAAATTCATATTTTGTTTGATCATGTATTTATCGAATGAACTAGCATGGATAGTTCCCCGCTTGAAAACCAAGAGGCTGGTGCATTTGATTAGGTTAACCTTGGATGGCGTGGTTCCATTACATGATTTCGCCTCCCATGCCCCTTCCCTGGGTGCTCCAAATAGCTTCTGTACTCTCGACGTCTGTTATTAAATCATTATCTCCCTGGAATCACCTATGCCACCAGCTGGCAAGAGTCGGCTCCTCCCCTGTGATTTCAGGTCACGCCCCGAGCCACAAGCTGTCTGGGCTCCCCACTGAGGCTGGATGGGGCGGGCCGGGGCGGGCCCGGGCGGGACGGGGAGGGGACCAGGTCGGGGCAAGGTCGGTCCCTCCCTCCACCGACCGGGAGATGTGGGGCAAGAGGACCGGGTGCTGCGGTCGGCCGGGCCCTCCCGTCGTGCCTGGCACCGCCGGCAGAGAGCTGACGAGATCAGGGCGGGGGCGGTGGCGGCTGCGGCGGCGGCGGGCCGGGTAGGTAGCCACACAGCTGATCTGGAGATCGGTATGACTAGGACTAGGTGGTGAGCTGCCCAAACTGGGCCATTATCCGAGAGCAAGAGTATGAAAACGGCATGCACGCAACGATTCGCGGGCTGTAAAGTGGTGATTTTATAGTGCTGGGTGCTCAGTAAAATTACTTTTAATATTTGTGGAACTGAGATATACCCGCACTCGCTGAGAATTGATTTACTTAGCGAGGTGTCACATATAATATAAATTATATACAGTCTTTTGCTCATATCTAGTGTATTTACACACAGTTTCGCATTTTACTTTATAATGGTACATACCATACATATATTTTCAACATCTGCGCATTTTCTATCCAACCTATCTTCATCCCATTTTAATCATGCAATGATTGCACACTACTACTTCATTTTGCAACCTCTTTGTGGTCATATGACTTCCTCATCGAAACTATTTATAACTTTTACATCACCCAGCTTAATTTTTATGTCAACATTTACCTTCAGCCAACGGCAGCCACGAATCGCACTTTCTCTCTCCCATTTTAACCCGCTCGAGGGAGAAACAGCTCTCAGTCATAACGATCATTCTGCCAGAGAGCGTAACCATACTACGAACTCTGGCATCGAACCGTGGAGATGGCACACGCGAAGTGGTCATCATACCCCCAGGAGAAGAATGTCAGCTATAGTGCCGCGGTGACAGACTAACATGCTGTTAAAAAATCAATCAACAAACAAATACGGTGGAGAAATTGAGATTGAGAAAACAGTGGTGGTCATTTGGGTGTGATTATGCAGATACACAAACATTAAGACAGCTGATCCATCAGAATAACTCCGGGGGCCAACGGTAAATGTCAACGACGTTCAAATCACTGCTCACGAAGGCCACAAAAGTACCGGCAGCTACCCGTGTAGATGCGCGGTGCATTCAAGCCCGAGCCGAGACGAAGCGATTTTCATGCACTTCACGTTAATGGCTCGCGGACGTTTGTCATGACGAACGTTTCCCAACGAGCGCCATAAAACAGGACAGCCATCCCAGTCACTCTATGAAGCCCAGAAGCTTAATTTAGACTCGCGCGCCAGCCTACCGTGGCATGGTAACTGCAGCGGTGGAAACGAGAGGGCATGCTTTGGGCCTGTCTTGTGGTCGTTTTGCCACGCGCCTTACCCGTGTGTGAAAGTTTGTGGTTCTTAGGTCGATAGTCACAAGTCATGTGGAAATATGGACGGAGACATGCGATGATCCACTGCTGGTGCTCGCCTTGTACCGACATTTACACGCTGACATTTACGCTTACATTTACACTTTGATATGATATTGCAATATCGTGAGCTTTTATTCACTGTTTTTGGCTTGCAAAAAGCCTTCACGGATGTCACGTTTAAATTCAACAAGTTACCATAAGCCAGGAACCAATATACCGTTGACAATTGTTACCGAAACGTCATTGTTTGCAATCCTAAAAATGAAGCATTTTAGGTGTCCCTGATTTAGGCTACACAATGACATAATCTCGTGAAGGTCGGTTAAGGCTGAGTGCCTGCAGGTTATAATTATCCTTATATCTGTAAAATAATTGAGCATTTGTAACATTGTATGCTTACCACTCTACCCCGATAATCTCTGGTCCTAACCACAGCTATATATAGATACAATTTCAATGACAGCAGTCACGCATGTTACATACTCATACCGTGATGTAACAAACCCATCGTGCATGTCTTATCGCGTCAATACGTCACGGCTGGCTCCCCACAGCGCGTGGATCGCCACGCCCTGTGTCCGAGTAACGAGTCACACTCGCATGACGCTTGGTCACGCTCTCCGATGCTCGCTGGGGCTCGCCGAGGCTCGCCGGGGCTCGCAGGGGCTCGTCGAGGCTCGCCGGGGCTCACCGGGGCTCGCCGGGGCTCATCGAGGCTCGCCGAGGCTCGCCGGACGGCTGACGGCGATGCCTTCAGTCGCCATGGGGTTGAGACGCCAGGTCGAGACGTTTTTCGTACCCGCCCGGCGCATCCCCTTTCAACTCGTCGACCTTAGTCGGGGCGGTGGACGAAAGTGAGCGCACGTGCTGACCTGGATTGTCTGCCCTCGCGTGTGGGTGGATTACCCACAGCATTACTAGCCGAGGCGGTCTCTAGCCTGGGGTCTGCGGGGCCGGCTCAGAGTTTTGACGGAGAGATGTCAGTCAAGATAGAGATGGCAAGAGATGCAGAGAGATGCATCGTTGATCGTTCATGCAATGGGGGCTGCGAAGATGGGCTGATTCTCCACGTCGGGAACGGAGTGGGGATGGTGACAGGTGGAGGTGTGAAGTGGCAAGGTTAGGTCGGCCCTTTGGTGTCGTGACAGGGTGTCGAGTTATCGGGTCCAGCCGGCTCACGGAAGGGCGTTTTCGCACGCCGCACTCTGAGACACGAGCCTGTTGAAAGTGAACAGAATGTGGACTGACGTAGACGCGAGCTCCGTTGTAAAAGGCGCATTCAAGCAAGAATGGCATTAATGAGCCACATCGTCTGGTGAATTATTTCGATCATTATTTAAACGACGAGTGGCACGGTTTCACAAACGGCTTGTGATGTCAGCGCATCTCGGATCACTCTCATTTAGATAGCCGAATCAAGATAGCGTCACGCTTAACTGGTTGTCGATAGAAGCCATTATGCCATTTCGTAACGACTATTTATTGCCCTACGGGCGGTAGCTGATCTGGGTGCAGTGGCCCGACACTTAAAATAGAAACAACACCCTAGCTGGAGGTCTCCTTTCCCCAAGTTCGCACTCCTTTTGAAGCGAACTTGAATGTGCATCACGCGAGGGGAGTGGCCAAAACATGGACCATTGTTAGCCTTAACGGACGCAACACAAAAACTATGTTCCACCTCCAACACTCACAACACCCAGGACAAAAACATTGTCGTGACGTGACAATGGGGACGCAATAAATTGTCTCCAAGTCAAACAAATCATATGACAGATTTCACTGTCACGTTTTTAGACTACCTCCCATCATGCTGTTTGCGTATGTGTATGTGACTAGATCGAAAATGTCACCAGTTGGACCAGATTTACCACACATACCTACCGTCACTCCGCCTTAAAATCCGTGGGAAGGTCATCTCCAAAACCTCACAGAGAGTCCTCCCCGACAAAAGTCAACACCACTGATCCGATGACGCAACATACCACTGGCACTGAGCGACCTGCTGACCGCTCTCCCCCTCCCCTTCCTCTCTTCCCCCCCCCCCCCTTCCTCCTCCCCCCCGCACCCATCCGTCCTTCGGGAAACAACTTTCTACGGCAGTTTTTAGCGGTGGCGGATAATCCGAGTGGCGGAGACGCGCCGGAGAGGGGACGACCGTGACAGGGGGCAGGGGGACGCGACCGACACTGGCCTTCGAGGCAGGCACCAGCGGCTACCGACCGGAGATTAGGACACAGGATTTAGACACATCGACAGAGATAGTGTTGGCCGACTGGTCTGGGGTTAAGCTTATACGACGCAATTTCGTGTTTGTTTGCGAATTGTGAGTTATATTCTGATGGGATTACTTTGCATTCATTTTGGGAAAACGTTCGGGGAACCAATGCGATTCATTCCGAAACTACAAAAGCAATTCAACTGTGTAGCGTTTTAAGTCACCAGTTGCCGCAACTTATTGCCAGCTACCTATATAGCTTTCGGCGCTTTTTTACTGTAAAAGGTTTGGCAAGGGCGTAGCTTCTCCAGAAAAGTTGGCGGGGGGCTGAGCCAAGAAAAATCGCTTAAAGTACCATAAAATCTACAAAATACACATTTCTCCACGGATTTGACCCACTTCCTCGTCCAAGTTCGTGGGAGGGGGGCTGAAGCCACACAACTGAATAGGATCTTACACCCCTGAGGTTTGGTCTTGGCCAGACGTAGTCTAGTACTTCGCCAGCCGCCAAAGTTCCTCATATATTACCGAACAATACACCCATAAATTGCTCAACACCCATGAGTCAGTTCACACCGCCAATGTGTTTGCGGCTGTCACGGTGTGCGCCTGGCAGTACCTTACCGTGCCAGGGGGCGCTCTCACGTGCGGCAGAGAAACGCCACGCCCACCGCCGCACTCGCGTGTGGGAGACCGCGTGCACGAACAGCGCACATGAGCGGACACTTTCTGCGCTGACGACCGAGAGCTTGTCGTAAAGGAGGTTTGTCACAGCGGGACGTTTGTCACGGCGGAGTTGTGGATGTCGGAGTTAGTCACGCGTTCGCGGCCAGTCACGAAAACAAGCACTCGCTATCGACTTATCTACTTATCTACTACGCCATTCGTAGTACAGGTGTTGACGAAGATTAAGCGAGTGTCGCTTATAGTGGGTCTGTTGGGATCAGGCGCGGATCTAGGGGGCGCTAGGGCGTGCGCTCCCCCCCCGGATCCGCCGGGTCGCGCCCATGTCGTGCCGGTCGGGCGCGCCCGGCGGGCG
>JARFNR010091073.1:1507-14544 GCA_030323935.1 Semibalanus cariosus
CCCCCGAGCGGATCACACATGTGTGCGATACCAGCGCGATAATGATCCCAGCACCATAAACTGCCCCCAGCCTCGCGTCCTCGTCTGATCTCCATTATACGACACTGACCGGCCGGGAGACCACCAGCCTGCCGGACCGCCCACTGGTCCGGACCTGGTCCGGAGCTGGTCCAGAGCTCATTAATTTGTACCGCTCCCGACCCCTCATCAGACTGGCCGGGGACGGGGAGGGGCAGTCAGCCATCAGATGTGAATCCGGTCCCCAGCTGCCTCCAATCCCCCCCCCCCCCGGGCCCATCAAACCAGTCCCCACTAGACAAATCGTTTGATGACCACGCCCGACGCCAGTTTTAGTGACGATCCGTTAAATGGTCGTACTAATTCGATCTGGGACGGTTCCGCCTCATTTTGCCAGATGCGTCACACCGGCACCAGGAAATTTAAACATCCGCAGTTAATTCTGTTTCGTCTCGGCCTAATCCCATCGGATCCCAGCGGGCCAGTGAGGGAGCGTTGTTTATACGGCCTGCCCGGGGAGCGGTAATCGACTCCCAGTGGCCACCGCGGCCCGGCCGGTGCCTGGGGCGAACGGAGGCACTGGTGTGACACCTCCGCCAGAGGGCGTCATTACTCACAGCATCTCCCGACAGGCGGCGCGGGCGAAAACAGCCGCGGGCGCCTGCTGCGGTGAGGGCGGACAGGGCCGGTCAACTGATCACGCTGAGAGGGCGCCCGGGTCTGTCGAGGTCAGGTGCCGTCTCCCTGCAGGAGATGGAGACGGGGAGGTGGACGGCATTGCGACAGGTCACCGCGTGCATCACGCTCTGACCCGCCGCGCGACAAACGGCACAAATAGGCCGCGCGTGCGGCAGTCGTGACGCAATGCCAGCCGCAATAGAAGAAAACATGGCCCTCCACCCGTCCACATTCAACTGGGCCAGTCTCGTCTCTTCGAACGGCAGAGAGCTGCTGGTAGAGGGCTCGAGCGTCCGTCCTGATGCTGCTGTTGACAATGCGAGCTGACGCCGTCACGTAACAGCCACGTGACGACAATAGAAGCTGGCGCTCAGAAGCTCAGAGGAATGAGCGAACTTAAAAGATATGTGCAAGAGCTTCGAACAATGCGCCGAAGCTTATTGCGCCGTTTGATCTTTGGCAATAAACATTTCTGTTATGCCTCATTAATCGCTACGTTAGGTCATTGTGACCTTGCCTACGAACAATAGGGCATTGGTCGGTTACATTCTGCGGAGCATCGAAGGTGCAGACCAATACAGCCACCAGCAAAAAACAGCGACTGAAAGCGAGACCTTGAAAACGCGGCCTGGGCTCCCGAGACAGCCAACAGATGGGCCGACCGGCTGAAATATTGATGGTGGGGCTTGTTCCTGGCCCGATCCGGCCGACACAGTTTGGCGAGCGGGGCGGCCGCCGCCGCCGTCCATCCGTCACTGTTATGACTGGCATGTCTCTGTCGATACATCAGCGCAGACGCGGCGGCCAGGGGAGCGGGTTCACACCGAAATCCGCCAGCCGGCCGCCCCCAGACGCGCCCAGCTGCGCCGCCCGGGGCTGCCTGGTTATACAGCTCCGATAGTAGCCGACTGACCCGTCCCGTACTACCGATCCGCTACCGTTCTCACGCTGCGCCAACCGGGACTCAGCCAGGCACACTCACGTGAACCAGATTCGCTGGAAGCATTAGCGGCATGCGGATACATCTGCGCCAGTACCAGTGGTACGCCCGGCACCGGTCTGGCTAAGCCAGCCCGCGCGCCGGTCTAAGCCGCTGCTGAGAACACTTCTCTCCGGCCGTGTTCTCGGAATCGCAGTTCGTTTGCGTCAATTGCTGCGGCGGATCATGCAGAGTTGGCCCTCTGGTTAGCCGTGATGCAGTGGACCTCTAGCCACACGCGGCGCGTGATGCCAGTGTGGATCCGGTGGGCTGTTTTCCTCCTTGACCCACTGTCCCTGGCGTCGCGGCGGAGAGCGTGACAGTCGTGATGGGTGAGATATGAAGGCTACGTCAGACCCCGCGGCGTGAGACTACGTCCGAGCTGTGAGCCCTCGGTGAGCTGCGTCCGAGCTGTGAGGCCTGAAGCTAAGCAAGTCTGGGCACCGTACCTACAAGAGGACAATGTTGTTCCCGTCCAGGGTGGTCAACATGTGGAACCAGCTAACTGGAGAGGTGATCGCGAGCACCAGCGTAAATGGGTTCAAAAACAGATATGACCGATTATGCTCAAACTGAATGAGAAGAGGCAGCCCCAAATAAGCATCCTGCTCCCTTGCCTCCTTTCTACTACAGTCTGGTAAGCATCTACTACTGGTAAGGCCCTCGGTGAGCTGCGTCCGAGCTGTGAGCCCTCGGTGAGCTGCGTCCGAGCTGTGAGCCCTCGGTGAGCTGCGTCCTGGTGGTACAGATGGATCTCTGTGAGAAGAGAGCCGAGAATAATATGCAAACTATGTGCCGGATCATCCGGTAGCTCAGCGGCGACCTTTCCGTCCGGTTTAGTTCTCGCCTCGGTGCGGCGATCCCCGTCGCCCTGATGTGACATGACAGCGCTCTCTTGGTCGCCGATGACATCATCTTGCAAAATGGGTTCTCAAGAATTTTGTTTGTGCTGCAAGGAGCCCGGTCTAAGAGGTCGCGTATATGCGGCACGTTTGCCGCCGTCGATGCAGCGGAGATAGCTCGGAAATGTGTTAGCTTCCCCTGATGACGTCTCGATAAAGTGACGTGTTGGTAATCAGATACCGACCAAACAGGCCATTGTCCTGATGCTAATTGTCCCGAGCGACACGCGACTTCCACGGAAATGTCGGCGTCTTCACAGGCCCGGCCCGGGTCACCGTTCGGCTCACCTTTTTGCTACAAAACGCGACCGAACCTGTGGTCCTGCCGTGCCCAGTTCGGCCTGTCACATGTCAATCCGCCCGAGACCAGCCCAGTCAATCCACGTCAGAGTCTGAACCGTCCCTGCTGCACAGTCCGGGCGGTAACTATGACCGCCTGTGAGGTGACTCGCCGGTCCCATTCCGGGCCGCCTGTGAGGTGACTCGATGGTCCCATTCCGGGCACCTGTGAGGTGACTCGCTGGTCCCATTCCGGGCACCTGTCAGGTGACTCGCCGGTCACATTCCGGGCACCTGTCAGGTGACTCGCTGGTCTCATTCCGGGCCACCTATGAGGTGACTCGCCGGTCCCATTCCGGGCAGTGTTGTTCCCTTCTCTGCACTGATCTGGCGATGTACTGACGGGCTGCGCCGCCGTGTTCTGTTGCAGAGCCACGATGAGCGCCGTGCGGCCGAGCCCGCTCAACTACAGCCGGCTGCGTGACGCGGCCCTGCTCAGTCCGCCGCTGACGCCTGTGTTCGCCGAGCCGCGCGCCGGCGCAGTCGGTCTCCGCCGCCCGGCCGGCCGCCAGTGCACCTCGGACACCTGCCTGGCCGTGCAGCCGGACCGCGCGCCAGTCTACCGCCACCCGCTGAACGCGGCGCACCTCCCGCCGCTGCTGCCGCCGCCGCCGCCGCCCGCGGTCGGTATCTCGCCGCAACAGCAGGCGCGCCGCCGCCAGCACGAGCCGCGGGGCACCAGACGCAGGCTGTTCGAGTTTGGAGGAGCGGGACTGGAGCTGGAGATCGCTACCGTGGCCAAGATGAGCTCCATGACCGAGCCGCAGACGAACCTGTGGCAGCCGCATGCCGAGGCTGGCAAGACGGCCGACAAGTGTTTCCCCAAGAGTCACAGCACGACTACGTGTGGGATTGAGAATGTGCGTGCCTACAGCAGCAAGGGCATCGACTTCTTCTGCCGCTCGCAGAATCTCGAGCAGAAGAGTCTGCTGGACTGCAACCCGGACTACAAGCCGGAGGTGCGCAGCAAGCTGCTGGGCTCGCCCACCAGCCAGCGCAGCCAGGACTCGGGATTCTCCGACTCGGGTGAGTCCAACTGTGACTCGCAGAGTGATGAGCAGAAGCGCGAGAGGCGCGTGCGCTTCGAGAAGCGCTCGTTCGCGCGGACTCTGACCAGGATGATGCGCGGCAGCAGTCCGGCGCGGCGCGCGGTGAAAAGTGCGGGCGACGGGTCGCTGCCCAAGCCCATCCTCACCACCAGTCTCGACGCGTCTACGTCTTCTGTGTCGCGGCCGCGCGCGCGCGCTGGCCACACGCCGGCCAAGACTCGCTTCTCGCGCAGCAGCCTGCAAGTGGTGGAGGAGCACCGCTCCTTCTCAGCCAGCTGTGTGGACCTCTCGTTGGCCAGCCGCGCCGGCCCGCTCACCTCCAGCCCTGTGCGCGCCGACCACGTGCTCGAGTGCACCGCAATCGAGCGCGAGTTGGACTCGATCCTCGAGCGCGCCGAGCTGCCCGACACGCAGCACGTGACCGTGCGCGCGCCTCGCGCCTCGCTCAACGACACGACCATCGACTTCTCGCCGCGGCCGGCGCTGGAGCCGCGCGCGGCGCTGCGGAGAGGCGAGAGGAGACCCCCGCAGCGGCGCTGGTCTCAGCTGCTGCCGGCCAGCGAGCCAGCCGCCTCGCTGCCCCGCCGGCCGCGCTCCGTGTGGAACCTGGAGGCAGCCGCTGCCGACCTGCAGGCGCGCCGCTTCTGCAGTCTGCCTCGCGAGCAGCAGGCGCAGCAGCAGCAGCAGCCGGCGCTCCGCATCGCAAACGTCCGGTGAGTACCGCAGAGAGCGGAGAGCATAGGGAGGGGCGGGGAGGACTGCAGGAGGCGGAGAGGACAGGGAGGGGCAGGGAGGACAGGGAGGGGGTAGGGAGGACTGCAGGGGGCGGGGAGGACCCGACCCGGCCGGGGAGCGGCCAGACAGACAGACAGAGACCATGGCCGAGTTGTCTCGCCGCGCCGCCGCTCCGTGCGGGAACCTGTTCTGAGGTACGTGTCCCGGGCCGGTTTAATGGCCGGAACCCGCGGATTTAATGGCTGGCCGATGCAGACTCGGGTAATGAACAGATTTGGCTACTTAGCCGACACTGTTTTTTGTCAGCCGATGTTTGGGCAAAAACTCTTGCGTTGTGAGAAGTACACTGGCGCCACCACTAGGTCACGCACGAGTGCCCCATCAAACAGCGCATCGGCTGAATTTCCACCACGTCCACATCACCGCCAGCACGGGTTAAACAGATAATACAAATGGTTTGCCTCAATGGATTGGTGATGGTTAGTTGCATAATGTGCTGAAAGGGCTGGAACGCCCCACTCTCGCCCTGTCTTGCATGCAATAAACGAACGGCAAACAACCCGCGTCAAACCGCGCCATTCACCTCAAATTTGTGAGCCAATCTTCGGTAGCTATAATTGCTCGCCCGTTAACCCCACTCCACGGGCTGGGGATAAAGACACCGTTGCGCAACAATTCGACAGTGCCTCCCTCCCATCTCTTCCACCGGGAGTCGCAACTCCGCCTCTCGTGCCGCACCGCACGCGCTGCGGTCGCCGGTACGCCGCCGCTACGACACGGTTACGACGTGGTTACGACGTGGTTACGGCCCGGCCGTCCGTCATGAGAGGGCACCAAGGCCAGCCGGCAGACGAGCTGTCGCCGCCCGTCAGACTAACGACGGCCAGCGCCGCGGGAGGCGCTACTGTCGCCAGCGGCGCCCCGCGGCGGGCGGCGGGCGGCGGCGTCCGACCCGCGTGGGTCACGACCCCGCACGGCGCGTGGGTGGCACGAGCCGCGAGGTACTTTGCCTGAGCCGGGCCTCACGCCCGGGGGTGGAGAGATTCTGTAAAGCCGCCGCCCGGCACACGCAACAAGCCGTCGCGTGGGCACGATCAACTTGTAACTCGCGTTGCGATGATCCGAAAATCATCGCTTTTCGACTTAATCCTCGAACGTGCCTCAAACTAATCACTTCATCAGCGCACACATCAAACTGGGAGGTAAACACGAGCCGTCTCAACCCGAGCATCCTCCGCGTTAATGACCGTTTTCTCCAGTGACGGTGATCCGCCGCCGTTTGACCGGCGCGGCGATCGAACCAGACAGCCCGGCGGGCGGTAATGAATGCCAACGGAAGCCGAGCTATGCGCGGCTGGTATACCGCGCGGGATTAGCAAGGCGGCCGGCACGACGGCGGGAAACCTGGCCTCTCTCAGCGTGATTTGATCTGATCAGCACGGAGAGAGATCACGGCATCCGCCGCAGCGATCACTATCTGTCCGGATCCGCGTCCGGCTCGGCCGGTCCGGGAGGCCCCAGCTGGCCCGCCCGAAACCAGCAATTCTCTCTCTGACGGGGCGGACTGGAGGAAAACGGCCCCGTGCTGCCTGCTTCTCAGCTGCGGCAGCTCCGCGGAATAGCAGCCGTCCCGGATGCGCTTGCTCGCCAGCCGTGAGAACCTCCACAGCTCTGGCTGATATTGGCTCGATCTTGCGGTGCGGGCCGGCCAACATTAGCGGAATCAGCGCCGTCCAGTACGCCTCCGTGCAGGCGGCGCACGCGAGCACGGCAGCCGGCCGCCCCCTGCTGCCCACTCAGTCCACTTCGGTTGGGAAGAGAGCGTATCGATGCATCTGTTGACACTTATGTCGCAGTCATGAAGTGTCGTGCCTTCTATTGTGATAAGGTCATTCGCTGGTAACCAAAATATGGCATACGTCATTGGAACGCGGCGTTGTGAATGACCTTTTCGCTATCTGTTCCTGTTTGGGCTCTCGGCGGTTGTCACGCTTTCTGGCGTGAAATGCCGGCCCGACTGGTACCCATGTGCACGTTCCATGGCAATCTGGTTACGAAGATCAGGCGGGTCGTGTGGGCAGCTACGACACACGTCATATTCGGGAACCGGCCGCGACAAACGTCCTTCTCGGCTATCTCGCGCTGCGCCACTTTTTCTTGTAACTCGTTCAAAAGGAAATGCTCGTCGGATTTGCAAATATCCTACATGGCGATTAGCACCTTGGATTACAAAAATGTCGAGGAAAGTGTGTCTAAGTGTATGGAGAACAGGAAAAGAGTTGTAGGATATCTACTCTAAGATAATCGCAGGTCACGATGCAAAGAAGAGACGTGCGCTGTGTTATGCTCAGATTACAATCAAGGTCACAGTTGAACTGGATCTCGGTGGATAACATGACACCGTCTGTGTTAGGGCTTCCCAGCCCGTCCATTTCAGCCACTACTCTGCCCTGACACTGCACACTGCTAATCAATTGTAAAATCAACACTCCCCGGCGGTTCCCGGGAAATGCTTGGCAAACTTGTCCACAATCAAGCCATAAGCTTTTGTTGTTTGTTCTTTCCTTGTAAAATTTTACGTTTTTATTAACGCTTGGTTTACTTGACATGACCAAGTTATTGTGTTCCAACGTTCACCAATCGCAGGAAACCACCTCTATCCGGTCCGAACTGGGAGCTGCTCACTGCGTGTCTTGTCCGACTCAGCCTGGCAGACATCCGCCACGATGCAGTGACACGCTGAAGCGTGGCGGGCGCCGTCCGTTTACTCAGCACACACACCATTCAGCCGAGCGCCGCGGAATTCCCAGCCGCTGACTCCAACGGGCAGTGATATGGCAGTTACAGCAGCGACTCCACTGCCACTGGCAGGCCACACTTCAGTGATAGTCCGCCGGTCACTGTACCCCTCGCCAGTGTAGTGCGTGATCTGACCCGACCCGACCTGACGTGACCTGACCCGCCCACAGGTCACCCTCGGTGCGCCACTGGCTGCACGAGACCTGCTGGGAGGTAGACGCCGAGTGCATGAACACGCTGCAGAGCAAGTCGGTCATCTCGGACATGTCACATCTGCTGGCGCTGGCCGCGCGCAACGCCCGCACCAACATCCGTGACATCCAGGTCCGAGCGAAGACAGTCAGCAGGGAATTCTCCTCGCTCTTCACGTGAGTTAGCGGCCCGGCCGCCTTCGCTACGGGGAAGCGACAAGTACATTTGCATGCGATTCTAAACGGTGAACTGGAAGACGCAGTTGAAAAGTACGGGCTACCGAGAAGGGGGAAAACGGGCCAACATCGTATATGGACTTATCGGGCTAAAACCTTTTACAGCGAACCTGGTGCATGTCAATTTCAATGTGCAGAACATGCATTATGAAGTATATTTCTGAAGCACCGAACTGGATATGACATAAAGACGCATTACTCATTCACCATATACGTACAGACACGCTGTAGCTGAGTGCACCAACATGCGTATGCGTTCCGTGCGTGTCTCTATGCCGATCTACATCAGCCCACCTGGCTAAGTAAGTGTCTCCCTGAACCTTGCGTTAGGTACGTGACCGTGTCCGTGTCCGTGTCCGTGTCCGTGTCCGTGACCGTGTCCGTGACCATGTCCGTGACCGTGACCTCTCTCTGGACAGGAGGATGGAGGACCTGGACGTGAGGGAGGTGCCGCGCATCGCGCAGACCGTCACCGAGCGCATCCAAAGCTTCGTCCGCGAGTACGAGCTCTCCCACCCGGACGGCCAGGCCTCGCACGTGGAGAACCTGGACAAGCTGCGCTCGCTGATGGAGAAGATGCTGGAGTACGTCAAGTCCTGCGGCCAGATGAACCGCACCTTCAAGGTCGACGACCTGGTGCAGGTGCTGACCTCGCTGGCGCAAGCCTTCAACCACCTGGTGGACCTGATTCTCGGAGAAGAGGTCAAGGTGAGAATCGCTCCCTCCCGCCGATCTAACCACCCTAATGTGGTGTCACTGACACAGAGACAAAGCGTCAATCGATTGGACACTTAGCAGACGGTATCCGGCCAGCGAAAGGACGCGTGAATTGGACGGTGACATCAGGCGTGTGTTTCCCCGGCCATGGGAATAATGACGACTGCACCGCAGACCCAGGCAAAAAGGACCCATTGTTCCAGCCGACCCTTGCATGAGTGAAAAACTGGTCTGTGGGCTACGGCAGCGGGCCGGTGGGCGGTGGACGGTGGACGGTGGGCGGTGGGTGACATTACATCACCGTCTGTCCCGTGTCTGTGTCTGGCGCTGGCCGCGTCTGGCCGCCCTGTTTCCGGCTTAAGTGGATTTGCTGGTCAGTGGCTGTGTTTTCGGTGAAGTCAGTATATGTTACGGCGGGTGACGTCACACGTCTGGGTCTGTGACCTCACCCATCCTTGTCTACCCCACTCTACCCCGCCCCGGCGGAGCGCAGGCGTCGGTCGATTCTAACTCCCCTGCTGCCGTTTCGCAGGTGTTGCTGAGCTCTCTATCTCCGGAGCGGGACGTACTCTGTCTGAAGCTGGGTCTGCGCTCGCTGACCTCTGTCGGCCTGGACGGCGGCCGGCTGTGCCGCATCCTGGCCGGCCAGGGCGCCGCCGCCCGCCTGGTGTCCCTGATGGCCGGCAGGAGGCGCCAGGTGCGGCCCCAGGCCCTGCGCGCGCTGGCCACCCTCTGCTGCGTCTCACAGGGAATCAAAGCCTTCGAGAAGGTGAGTACACGGGAGGGCCGTATCGAATCAGACAGGCGGGGGACCAGTGCAGATAAGCCTGCGGTCAGATAAGGCGTACCTCAGACACGGTGACAAAACCGAGCTCGCACCCGTATATTTGCAGTGCAAAGCCTCTGGCCTTATTCAGATCCGGCGGCGCCGCCGAGATACCGAGATCTGACAAACGGATTCTCAGACGACTCTCGACACTTAAGCGTCACCTAAGCGCGTGCTTATCGCGGACCAAGCCCCGCTTTCCGTCAGTGATCTCAGTCAGTGGCAGTGTCCGGCAGTGTCTGGAGCCGAAGTAGGAGTGGGCTGCCGCTCCCGCCGGCCGGCACGAACCGCAGACGTGTGCCACGGCCCGGCCGCGCCGACCGTCCATCAACCGGACACCACGTGATCTCAGCCACTCACCATGCGGCGGGTCACGTGACTAGCTAGTTTGCCGAGTGGCCGGCAGGCAGCGCGGTGGTCGGCATGAGGGACTAGGTCCTGAACCACGTACTGGGAGAGACTGGGAGAACGCACATCGGGAACATCAGTCGTTTTATTGAAGTAAATCGCTGTTGAGATGCCTAGAAGGTCCGCTGATCATGACCCCGTGCTCATTAGAGTATGGTCAGATCCGGCTCTCCGGAGCACGCAACTCGGCCATGAAAGGCTCTCCCGTTAGGGCGCGTGGCAGTACGCAGCCGGTATCAGCCTACTCTCCATATACCTCCGCTGGGCTGCGTGAGGAGCGCGACCCGCCCTGCTGTCCGACGGTGAGATCTGACCATCTGACCGGGCCGCACGCCACCACCCCGTGTCCTGGTGAATCCCTCCGGCTCTGAGGAGTGTGCTGTATCCGGCTGGCCAATCAGCTGTTTCGAGGGGTCAATCAGCCGCTCCTGTCAGTCGCCTTCGATCAGCTGCACCAGGATACGGCGGGGGGCTGACGCTTCCTGGGGGTTCTCCAGTGCCTCGTTGGAGCGATGTAAGACGATTGCCTTGCTCTGTTTGCGGAACTCGGCTGGCCGGCCGGTGATCCCGGAGTCGTTGTTGGGCTGGACCGGGGCAGCAGGACCGACTGCATTCCTACCGTGTGTGCGCGCGGCTCTCCCACGTCTCCTGGTACCACCACCTGGACCGGCCGGTATCAGCCGGTATCAGCCGGTATCAGCCGGTATCAGCCAGTATCAGCCAGTATCAGCGGTTATCAGCCGGCATCAGCCGGAATCAGCCGGTATCAGCCGGTATCAGCCGCATCATCTGGTATTTCGGGCCGCGTGAATGGCTCGATGAGCTCAGTGGCCGCGCGCTGGGGAAAATCTCAATCGCCTCGTGTGAGAGAAAAATCGCGAGACCTTCTGAGGCGGTCTTTGCAGATGCGGTGTATAAAAACACAGCTGGAGCGCTCCGACCGGCTGCACCAGTCCCCGAAGGCCGCGGTCCAGGCGAGGAAGGACGGGAAAGGATGCTGACATCACGGTATCTGAGTTCAGCGAACACGCAATCTGATCTGAGAGCGCGGCACATCCTGGCGACAATAGCTGAGAACATGGTGATAATAAGCAGTCTTGGGACTTTTACCTGGCCGCTACCTTCACGGCTAAATGCCAGATTTGGATATTTATATACAGCTTGCCAGCTTGCGCGAAGGTCACTTCTCAGAGACTCGTAAAACTTGTGGTTGCCCGTGATCCTCGCCCACCGTTATGCTTATTTTTGACCACGAGCGTTATGACGGGATTCACGATAAACTGGTGAACGAGAAACCCATCCGTGAGACGATGCTAGGAACGGTTTCAGTGCGTGCTCCGTAAGCATCTCAGCAATCCTACCTATGTCTAGACGCTGGTTCTGCGGACCGTGCCGCCGAAAAGCTCTCTGGCCGTACCAGCCACAATAGCTCCCAGAGCTCCCTGCCTAACGGCCCCATCACTCACACCGGGATTAAGACAGTAGCTCGGTTTGGGGCCGGGGCCGTATGTTGCAAAGCGGCCATAAGCGTGGCCGTACGTTGAAAGCGAAGCTCTTCAGTGGGTCGGCGCCTGACCGCAACGAGATGCGGCCGGCGTGATGTAAAACCACGGCCAAACACTGGCGTCCCATCACGACCTCAAACAGGCCAAATCGTGGGCGAATCGCCGCGCCAAACTGCCCGGCCGACCGCCGAGGCAGTTACTCGGCTCTGGATAAAGCCATCAGGCGTGCTGCGGGACTCAGCCGCGGCTGCCGCCACCGGTGGTGGTGATGACACACTGCTGCGGCCGGGTCGGACAGCGAACTGCCGTCATGACCTCTCGGTCCAGACTCAGAGGTCACGGACTCGGCTGTCGCTCCGCACAGCTAGCAGTTCAGTCAGCCTCCGCTCCCACTCGGCCTAGCGTCACAGAATGGCGGCTGAACCGCTGCAGACTGGCTCCGAGTCTGAATTGCAGCCCGTTCGTCCGCCGCCCGGTCTGAGTGCAGCTAATCAGTCTGCAGGTACACGTTCGCGGCGGGCCCGCTGCCGGTTTTAGACGGGCTGAGGCGCAGACAGCGCTCTGACGGGTCTCAGAAAGGCTCCGGTCGTAGGCAGTGTAACGAATGAGAGCCGTAAACGCTTATATCATCACCGCATGCAACTCGATTGACTCGTCAAACTTCTGAGCACCGGTTTGACCCGGCCGTCTGCGGTCTGGCTGCAGCGCCGCTCGATACCGAACGTTCACCGGAACAACTCAAACAACTACTGTGATGTGTCGCATTGTAATCAACGCTCGCACCGCCCTGTCATTCAAACCGCACCGCGTGTCCGTGTGGTCAGCCGGACAGAATCTAACGGGTGTTCTCACCTCTGTTCCGCAGGCTGACGGACTGAGGGTCGTGACCTCCATCCTGACCGACCCGTGCTCCACCGAGGAGGAGCGCTCCGAGTGCGCAGGGGTCATCGCGCAGGTGACCTCGCCCTGGGTGGACAGCATCCACCACGTGCGCGGCATCAGCGACCACGTGGAGGACATCATCCGAGAGCTGACCGGTGAGTGCTGAAGTCTGGGGAGCTGTGGAGAAAACAGGATGGGTCAATCACCGTCATGGTGATTCATGCCATGGAGTTCAGCTTGGGACATTTGTGCACAACCTCCTGAGTTCACACCAAAACAAAAGTTATTCACAATCTTCAAAAGTCAGTTGTGCAAAAAACGATAGATACAAGCCAAAGAAACCACGTGCATTGTTAGAGCCTGTAGAGTTGCCTCTCCTGGCCGTGTGTATAACGTCATCCCTCCCTTCGCCTCACAGGTCTGGCAGCGACCACCGACTCGGTGGAGACGCTGCTGCTGGCCACGGCCGCCCTGGCCAACCTGACGTTCCTCAACATCGGAGCCGTGCGTCTGCTGCTGCACAACGGCGCCGCCAAGGTGCTGGTGCAGGCGTGTAGGAGCACGGACAACTGTTCTCTCTTCCTCAAAGACCAGGTGAGCAGCGCACCCAGCCAGCCGCCCACAGGCGCGGGACGGGGAGGGGCAGGGAGGGGAGGGGGAGGGGGTGGCGAGGGGAGGCGACATGTGAGGGAGAGGGCGGGGCGGCGGAGACAGGAGATCTGACACCCAACACGGCGGCGGGGTGTGTCCGCGCGGTGTGCTGTGTGGGCAG
>JARFNR010092183.1:3693-14532 GCA_030323935.1 Semibalanus cariosus
GCTGGTAACGGAGAGTCAGTAAGCTGGTAACGGAGAGTCAGTGGGCTGGTAACGGAGAGTCAGTGGGCCCGTGCGGAGGAGGCGATGTCCTCTCGTCTAAGTTTGACCGTCGGCAGATGACGCCTCAGCAGATCGAGCGTTACGCTGGTGACGTCCTCCGGCGGGCCGCGGTGGTCCGCAGCGTCGGGGGGCGGCGGGATTGCCGTGCCGGCGAAGATCAGGTCGCCACACTTCTGGTCCGCCTCCACCTGGTCCAGCGCCGCTCCCAGCTCTGCCGTCCGGTCATCACGCTGACGCAGCCTGCTCTCCAGATCGTCGATGACGACGCCCTGAGCCTCCACGTGCTGCTCAAGCTCTAGGACTTTGCTCTTCTGCTCAGCCGCTCGGAACGGAGAGCTTCGGTGACGAGAGAGATCTCCTCACGGATGAAGTCCCGCATGAACTCCCGTTCCTCCCGCAGCAGCTCCTTCATCACCTCCACCGTGATGAGTGAGCCCAGCTGATGTCGCTCATCCCTGCTCCGGGAGACATTCTCACAGGACACCGAGGACCACAAAGGACCTAGCTCGCTTGTGCATTTAGCTATGGTTAAAAAAATCTTTGTAAAAGTTGTTTATTTTGTCATTAAAACTCAGAAAATATGCAAATTTGCGGTCGATTTCAGTCGTTTAGGGGCATGGCACGACGCCCCCTTACATCCACCTTTGAGCACCTCCAACGATTTGAGTAAACCGCATCCCTGACTGGGATAGACTTGGTTGTCAGAGGCGAGGCGGCAGAGAGCAGCGCAGTGACTGACCAACTGTAAGACAGCGCAGGATCCGGGAGCAGCAGCGCGCTGCAGCGAAGACGAGCTGGAACGAGCTGGGGCTGAAACCCAGCTGTCGCGAGCTGGACCGTCGGCAGCTGGCTGAGCTCGCCGTTTGGTGCCCGTTTCGCGGGTTCCGCCGCCTACAGGCGAGCGCGACTGGGCTGGACGCGCGGCCGGTACGCCGCACTCGTGCTCGGGCGGCGTAGTATTGTTCTCAATACTGTTTAAAATAAAGACAAAATGATAAAAATAGAGGGCATTGCAGATATTGTTGTATATCATGCGGCTGGAGAATGGATATAGGCCGGAGTCGGAGTTGGAGTCGGAGTCGATTTTTTCAGGCCGGAGTCGGAATCCGAGTTGCTAAAACTCTGTCGACTCCACAGCCCTGCTCATAACCACTCCATCCACACGACAATTATTTTTCATTGGAATTTAAAATGTGAGATAGTCGCGCCAGATTCAGATGAAAATCAGCGGGCATAACGCTCCTGGTGCTGTCCGTATATGTTTGTGTTTCATATATATTTTCATTTAGCAATACTTTATGCTGTTGCAGAGACCACGGTATTCAAATACAACGGCTAAAAGGTGAAAAAGTAAACTAGACATCTTTTACGAAGTGTAGCTGGATTACGTATGCTCCACTGGGCACTGACCAATTACGCTATGATCCATTATTTGTCTCTCTCTTGTATCAAGAAAGCCTAATCAATCAAGATATCAGTCACCTTGGACTACCCATGATCGTTCCGAAACGACGTCAGCTTCAATTATCCATCGCTTATATTTTCCAGTTGTATTCAGGAGGCTGGAGGATGGGAACAGCTAAATACGCTACACACATCAAGAAAGCTTTTATTTGGAAATAATCACACAAAAATCAAAGCCGACGGCTAACTACACGATAAACGATTCCACACCACAACAAAGGTTCACTGATGCAAGTGTGAGTTGCGATTGCTGAAGAATATGAGTCCAATAGAAATAAGGTAGGACTCCCAAGAGATGAAAAATACACACATCAAAATAGCTGCAAAAAATATGTATAAAGTGTCAGCAATCCAACTGTAAAAACCATAAAAAGATATGGCATTGATGTAACTAAGATCAGACATAGAGAAACATATCTAACGACTTCAACCACACTCTTCCTGCGTTCGCACAGCCTGAGACAAAGTGGCGTCGCCATAAACTCGTACCAAGTACACGTAGAACCTCAGGTGGCGATCTAAGCGCCGCGCTTTCGGCGACCTGTGCGCTTACTGCGAACAACGCGCTTTTCGTGGCACTTCCCTGCTTTGAGGTGAGAAACTAGGCCACTTTTTTGTCTAAACATTGCACTACAGATGTCACATTTGTGAGTAAACTCGCCACTGTGCACACGTTCATGCACTATGAGAACATCTTGTCGAGAAAATGATTCCCCACAGAAGTCGCAAGTGTATGGTTTTTCACCAGTGTGTATTCGCAAATGTTTCTTCAGAGTACTGTTTCTGGCAAACCTTTTTTTGCACTTTGTGCACTTGTGAGGCCTTTCCTGGCTGTGAGACATGTAGTGCTTTGTCAAATCTCCATTCAATAAAAATGCTCTGCCACATACGTCACATTTGTAAGGCTTTTTCTCCGTATGATGTTGTTTATGCTTCCTCATCCGATCAAGTGCCGTAAACCCCTTTCCACACAAATCACAAACAAAATTTGCATTTTTTCCACTTGTTTTACACGTATCCTTGAAGTGGACTTCCCGGCGATGCCTGAGGAGGACGTCTCTTTTTACATACGCCTTTTTGCATATATCGCACTTGTGACCCTTGGTACCTGAGTGTGTTAGGAGATGGGCTTTAAGACCTCTTCCATACTTATACTTGCTCCCACATATATCACACCGATGCGCCCCAGAACCGCCCTCTGACTCTGCGTCGCTGTCTACCGAATCATTAGACAACTGCTCACGGCCGATGGCACTACCCGATGCTTCGTCAACTTTAGTTGCTTCATCGACAGAAGGAGACCTTTTCCGTTTGCGTTTGTTGTCAGAAGATTGCTTGACGCTGTCGTTTTCATCGAGATCCCTTTCCGAGAGAGACGCATCGTTTTCATAGCCATTGGTGTCATCACTTCCACTGTCATCGGTTTCGCTGTCTTGGGACGATACGCCCAGGCTCTTTGAGTGCGTCTGGAGGTGCGCTTGGAACACGATCACCGACGGAAACGTAAGCCCACACAAGTCACAGCGGTGTGGAAGTGGCACGGCATCGCTCTGGACATTGATCCCAACGTGCGCTGTTCCCTGTTGCCCTTGCTCATCGACATCAGAGCCAACATCCTCACGTCCAACACCTTCGCCGTCCGCTCCCAGACCTGACTCCAGTGTAGTTAGCGTGTGTGAAGCAGACTCTCCACTGAACGAGTCTGTGCTGTTCTCCAAACGACCACGCTCTCTGTCTCCTGGTACATCTTCTGAGCAGTCTTGGTCCGAATGGTGAATATCGTCCCTAGCAGACGGGTCTGAAACACAAGAGTTGGAAGAGAACTATGACATCCTACATACCAGACATGTACCTGGATCCGGGATCCAGCTAAGATTCGGATCTCTGTGTCCTGTGATCCACATGGGACACCAGATCTAGGTACACAATAAGTCGAGAGATCCACAAAGATCCCAGATCCTTATATATTGTGTGTCGAGGGATCCAATAGGATCCCAGACCCAGCTTTGGGATCCAGGCACGCTGGTAGGTACCCACTTCTTGCTAATTTTATCATACCGGAAAATTAATTACAATATCTATGTTTGCTGATAGGTGCAACTTACAAGGTAATTTGCAGGTGGGACATTCCAGTACAGATCGACAAGGGGGTAACTAACACCCTACATCTCCGATTTATATAAAAGTCCGCTTAAAGGATTATCCGGGGCGCCAAATCGCGCTGTGCAAGTTTCAGCTCGATTGGAGTTACGGCTACCGAGCTATAGCCTCCGGTATTTTCGTGAGGTCACCTTGCATGCCTTAGCCAATCAGCCAATAACTCCACAACAAATTATCCAATTCTTAGCAAACCATACATTTTCTGAATGGCAATGAAGTGAGGAACATCATCCCAGACCTATTTTTTGTGGATTCTGACGAAATGACCTGTGACCTCTGGTGACCTGACCTGACCTTTAAACGAGCGCAGTGAATATTTTTTAAATATTTTTATAATATACTTTGGTAAGTTATCTTTGCACAGAACAAAAATTGGAGTTGGGTATTTTCTATAGATGTACTTTTTAATTGCTAAAAATAACGCGTTTTTCTCTTTTCACCAACAAAAAATGATTAATTGTTCCATGATGTCATTTATTGCGGTTTCTGTGTCACACGAAGGTTTCAGGTTGCAATATAAGCCACTCGAAGGTTACGTTGAGTGAATTGCTTGATGACTCATGTGCAATTGTTGCTCAGTGACCTCTGCAGTCAGCTGAAGTCATCTGAGGTTACCAGCACTTTTCTACCAATAACTCTTAAAAGAATACAGATAGAGACGTGCGAATGTAAACACTATGTTTGTCTCGTCGAGTCACGTCGCCCCATATGTAGCATGACCTATCTGGGTCACCAAATGACCTTGACCTGAGGTCAAATTTTGGTGATGACCTAACCAGGTCACCATTAATATATTTCGAAACGCCTTGAGACAAACACGGTGGTGTTATTTTTTTTTTGCTTTATGTTTAATAAATAAAAGTTATTTACGAACAACTGTTTTTACTAGCAACAACGAACAACTTCAAGATGCTCGTGAATAAATTTTTATAGATTAAATCTAGAGCAATAATTTTAACACCATCGTGTTTGTCTCGTCAAGGCGCTTCGAAGCATATTAGTGGTGGCCTGTTTAGGTCAACTTCACAATTTGACCTCAAGTCAAGGTCATTTGGTAACCCAGGTAGGTCATGTTGCATATCGGGCGACGCGAATCGACGATAAAAACACAGCGGTGTCATTTTCACGTCACTATCTTTATTATATTAAGAGTTATTGGCAAAAAGTTGCTTGGACCTCAAATGACCTTAGCTGACCTTACAGAAGTCACTGAGCAACAATCGCACCTGGGTCGTCAAGAAATTCAATTAACTTAACCTTCAAGAGGCTTATATTGCAATCTGAAACCTTGGTGTGACACAGAAACCGCAATAAATGCCATCATGGGACAAATTAATCATTTTGTGTTGGTAAAAAGAGATAAACGCGTTATTTTGAGCAATTAAAAAGTACATTTATCGAAAATACCCATCTCCAATTTTTGTCCTGTGCAAAGACAACTTACCAAAGTGTATGATACAAAATATAAAACAAAACTATTTTCACTGCGCTCGTTTCAAGGTCAGGTCACCAGAGGTCACAGGTCATTTCATCAGAATCCACAAAAAAAACTGGGCCTGAGATGATGTTCCTCACTTCATTGCCATTCAGAAAATGTGTGGTTTTCTAGGAATTGGATAATTTGTTGTGGAGTTATTGGCTGATTGGTTAAGCATGCAAGGTGACCTCACAAAAATGCCGGAGGCTATAACTCGGCAGCCGTAACTCCAATTGAGCTGAAACTTGTAAAGCGCGATTTGGCGCCCCAGATAACCCCCATTACGGACTTACATCCAAAATCTGAGATGTAGGGTGTTAATTTGGGGTTTTCGCTTGTCGATCTGTCCTGGAATGCCCCAGGTACTAATAATCTACATAGTATATACTACATACGCAAAATAGAGACCACAAATTTTGATGTCAGTCCCTGCATCTTATGTTTCAAGATCTGAGGCTCGTTTAAATTAGAGATCCACTAAGATCCCAGATCATGAATCATTTTACGCCGAGGGATCCAGAGGGATCCCAGACCTTCGTGCATTTTACGCAGAGGGATCCGCTGGGATCCGAGATCTTCATGCATTTTATACCGAGGGATCCACTGGGATCCCAGATCCAACTTCGGGATCCAAGCACAAGTCTGCTACATACGTATGTTATTCCTGCACAAATTCATGACCGATTTGGGCCAGAAAAGTCAAGCAACCGCTGATTATCTCGCGCCGTGCCGGTGCCACCTTCACCGTGCCGGGGGCGGGGGGGGGGCGGTTCGACGCCCCCTCGAAATCGGCTCCTATGGGACATAGACAAAAAAAACGAAAATACCGTTTCAAAGCTAGTCAAAAATCATTTTGAGACTATTTCGGTCATTTTTGGCTCAGGTCAATATTGAGGTCACCAGAGATCATCAAAAGGTCCGATTTTCCAGTTTTAGGACGTCGCTCCAGAAACCCCCAAATATCTCGGGAACTATGATAGCTAGGTACAAACGGAAAAAGCAATCGAAAGCTCTTGAAAAATGCAATCACACTCGATGTCCTCAAATTTTAGCTCAGGTCAATAGTTTAGGCTCCAGGTCATCAAAGCTTATAAAATATATTTTTGGGCAAAACTGCTTTTCAGAAATAATTTTTCACCTAATAAAGATAAGGCAATAACTTTGAAGCCATCGTGTTTGTCTCGTCAAGGCGCTTCGAATCATATTCATGTTGACCAGGTTAGGTCAACTAAAAAAATGACCTCAGGTTAAGGTCGAGGTTAAGGGGACCCAAGTAGGTCATGTTGCATAATGGGAGACGTGTCACGACGAGACAAACACATTGGTGCCGGCTTTGCTTCTCTATCTTCATTATATCGAGAGTTATTGGCAAAAAAAGTGTGAATAACCTCGGACGACTTCGGCTGACCCTGTAGGGGTCACTGAACAAAAACTGCACCTGTATCATTAAGAATGGCCTATGATAACATGATCTAGAATAAATTGGACTGATATCATGCGTATCCTCGGCATAGGAAGCCTTTGAATATTTCCCCATTGACTTATAAAAGGGAGGTCACGAAATTTACCAGATCTTAGGTCACCGACTCACAGACATAAAAATCCGAGATATACGAACTGTAGGTATATACGACCTTATGAAATGAAATGCTCTAAACTTGAAACCAATCGGCCAAAAACTGTGCTGTGGTACGACCGCAAATTTGGAGGTGGGGTCACGCGACCTGGCCTGGTGACCTGACCTGAGACGACCCGAGATCAATAATTTCACATAATTTGGGTAATTGATGCCAAAACACCTGTGCCAAAAACGGCGCGCTGCCGCCGTTTTTCCGCTATCCCCGACAGTCACGGATCCAGGGGGTGCCTAGAGCGCCCCCCCCCCCCTAGGCGCTCCTCCCCGAGCCTCAGGGCGCGCCCAATTTGGCGGAAAATGAGCACAGCGTCTGTGGAATGGATTTTCCGCCCCGGGCGCCCAGTAAAATCTTCAAGACAACACGTATCTACATTTCCGCAGCATGCATTTCGTCACGAGTGAAATGCACTGCGAATGGCTGCTATTAGATCCCAAATCAACGGTCAGACATCCATCGGCCCACCTACCAAGAACGGATGTCGCTATGTGCGCTGGTTAACGACATTCGGTTGCACTTAGTGCGGGCGGCAAAGGTCGGTTACTATAGTGCGCCCGCCCCCCCCCCCCCCAGAGGCTCCGCCACGGGGGGATGGGAGACGTGGCCCCCATTCTTGAGGGGGATAATCCCCCCAATTTGCACTGACAAACAACTATAAATCAGTGTATTCAGTTGTACCTAATTATTTGTTACCTCCCATACGTTCAACAAGCTTCTGCTGACACTCCACCCCCTCCCCCGCGTTGGGGGAGGGGGTGGAGCAATCCGTTGACGCTCCACCTCCCGTGCAGCTCAACAACTTTTTGGTTTCGATCACGCTCCACCACCCCCCTCCCCCTCCGGTCAACTTTTCCGTGACGCTCCCTCGGTCAACTTTTCGATGACGGCGACCATTAAGTGCTCCCCCTGTCCGAAATCCTGGATCCACGCCTGCTCGAAAAACCTTGGGGGGGGGGCGTCTAACCAACCCCCTCCCCCGGCACGGCGCGGGTTACGGATAGCTGTCACTTTCCACGCCAAAGCGCTGTGAGATCCTCCGTCTGTTGACATTGAAGTTGTCGCAGTATGATTTTAAGCTTTTTGTACACGATGTAAATTTCGCATCGTTGCATATATATGGTTACAGGGATACGAAGGACAACCTGACCGGGGAACATTCTTCGACTGTTTCGGCCACTTGGTCAGCCTTTCTCACGCCTTATCAATTCGATGATAAGGACTGAGGGTTTTCGATTTACACGGTATAGGTGCATGGTTCGTATTTCAGCACCGAAAGCTCCTTTATTGTTCTTTGCATAATTACCAAGTTGACGGGAGATAGATGACACAATGTCCATAGGTAGTCGACATGTTGGCGCTCTAGTCGCTCTCGTCCGTCGAACTATGATGAATTTTACTCAGCCTAGCGAAAACATATCATAGCATAGTGCACAACTGCAAAGGCTCATCATTGTGTTAAGTTTCATCCTTGTGTTCTACAAATTGTGTGGCTCTACATGAAACCGTCGGTAAGATATAAGCAATTAATCGCAGCGGGCGACAACGACTACCGCACAGCTCAACGTTCGGTCCGGTGCCATTTGACAACATTCCACTATGAAGATGATGGAACAGGAACAGGTCAGGGAAGTTCAGCACTGCACCATCCACCTGTAAATTTGGGTGTCACGGAGCTGTCATTGAAGCAGATATCTGAGGGAGGTCCAATCATCCCCTGACGCGTATAGTCTGAGTAATTCTGAGGGGCTCTCCGGTGCGCGTGTTCAGATATCATTTTAATCATTTCAAGATATGTTATTTGGCAGAATTGTCCCAGGACGTGAAGTTGAAATGGACATTTTGAGACGCTGAACTCCTAATCTGAGATACCACTGCGGCACTACCAATCTAAACCATAGTAGCCTTGTTTGACAGATGTCGTCATTATTTCACACCCCACAAAAGAGGAAAATGAAAACATGAAACAACAAAACTTCAGACTCGAAGACGTGCTATCAATTTAGGGTTGTGACGAGCGAAAACCCAACCCACTGGGTTTTGGGGTTTTTGGGTGGGTAATTAGCTGCTTTAACTTCGATTTTTCAACTGTGACTTTCATTCTAGCATTCACATTGCGTCATGCGATGGTCCTATTTCAATATCTAATTCCATAAGCGTCACATGGTTGCATGATAAAGAAGTTATTACAGGGCCTGCGAATAGCAAAAACCCACAAAAACCCAGATCGGTGGGTTTTTGGGTATTTGGATAAGAACCAAAACTGAAAGGGGAACATAAAGGTGGGTAAAAAATGTTATCTTGTCCATATGCAACAGGATTTTGAAGGAACACGACCGGTAGTTCCCTTTTAATGACCCCGGGCGCCGAATTCGAGACATGCGGGACTAGAGCCTAACGCGCTACCCATCAGACCACCGATACGCCCGTTAACGTGGCGGGCACCGCTGTGTCATCGGCGGCTGCCGGAGCCGCCCGGTACCTCAAAGGCGTGCAGAGTACGCTGATGCTGAAGGCGCAATGCACGCAGCCTAGACCAAGCCCAGGCTGTGACCTCCAAACAGTCCCCCTAGCCTAGCCGATTGTTTAGGATCGGCAAGCGTCACCCATTGCCGCGTTCACCCGGACAACACACTTTTTCTTTCGTTTTGTATTTGTTTTCGTTTGTGGACATATCGTACGTGATGATACAAACCCTTCTCGGATTAATAAATAAAATTAATTTCATGTTATAGTGTCCTATGGTCAAATGTCATGTGCAATGTGCATACAGATGTTTTCAACGAAAGAAAAACGTAAATCTGTAAGAAAGCTAGTGTGAGTGATGCAGGGCAAGAGATACAACTACAAGGTCACTTCAAATGCATTTAGAAGAACCGATTATCCTGATTGCATTAAAAGTGCATTAGCCTACATTAACAGGATATATTCATCAATGCACTGCTCATCATCTATGAAACGAAAAAAATGAAATTATTTGCAATGGTCGAGATCCGCAAGCCTATTGGTAGAAGCATCCATCGAACAGGTAACCTTAACCCGCGCCGTGCCGGAAGGGGGGGGGGGCGTTTAGACGTCCCCGAAGGTTTTTTCGAGGATAGTGGAAAAACGGCGGCGCGCAGCGCCGCCGTTTTTGGCACAGGTGTTCGGGCATCAATTATCCACATTTAGTAAAATGCTTGACCTCAAGTCATCTCAAGTCGGGTCACCAGGCCAGGTCACTGACCCCACCTCCAAAAAAGTTTGCGGTCGTACCACAGTCAGTTTTTACCGATCGGTTTCAAACTTACAGGATTTCATGAGCTCAAAGATACCTACAATTCGTATATCTGATTTTTTTGTATATCGATCATCTAAGGTCAGGACAATTTCGTGACCTACCCACTATAAGTCAACGGGGAACTATTCAAATGCTTCCTATTCCGAGGAAATGCATGATATCAGTCCAATTCCTTTTGGATCATGTAATCATAGGATATTCTTGATGATGCAGGTATAATTTTTGTTCAGTGACCCCTACAGGGTCAGCTGAGGCCATCCGAGGTCACAAACACTTTTTTGTAAATAACTCTCGACAAAATTAAGATAAAGAAGTGAAACCAGCACCAATGTGTTTGTCTCGTCGAGACACGTCTTCCAATATGCAGCATCACCTACTATTGGGTCACCACTTGACCTTGACCTGAGGTTGAATTTCTTAGTTGACCTAGCCTGGTCAACATGAATATGATTCGAAGCGCCTTGACGAGACAAACACGATGGTGTCAAAAGTATTGCTTCATCTATGTAAAAATTATGTCCGAAACAGTTTTGACAAAACATGGCCTTTTTGACGTTTGATGACCTCTGGAGTCTAAAATATTGACCTGAGCTAAGATTTGAGAACACCCTGACGATTGCATTTTGCCAGAGCTTTTGATTGCTTAAAACTGTTTGTTTCTAGCTAGCATAGTTCCAGAGATATTTTGGGGTTTCTGGAGCAAAGTCCTAAAACTGGAAAATCTGACCTTTGATGACCTCTGGTGACCTCAATATTGACCTGAGCCA
>JARFNR010096619.1:0-14414 GCA_030323935.1 Semibalanus cariosus
CTCCATCCTCTGAGCGGGAGAGGCGGTGACTGAATCTCAGAGGCAAAACGTCATGAAGAGGAGAATATTTCTTCATGCTCAGGATATTATAAAATGTCTTCATGCTCCAAGGAGAAAATGTCCTTGTGCAGAGGAGAAAATGCCCTCTTGTGCAGAGGGGAAAATGTCCTCGACATGTTCAGAAGAGAAAATGTCATCCTGTGGCACGAAGAGTCTATACGAATAACGTTGTTTCTCTGCCTGTTTCAGACTCTGCCTCCGCCGCCAGCGCGGGGAGCTGCCTGGAACCCCTTCGAATGGACCCCTCCGCTCCCACAGCAGCAGCAGCAGCAGCAGCAGCAGCAGCAGCAGCAGCAGCAGCAGACGGCGCGGGACGTCAAGGTGCCTCCTCCACCAGGTAAGGGGGCCGATAGACACAGACACTGTCCCCGGACACGGGGTAGGGAGGTGTGAACTGAAGGTGGGTTTTGGAATAATGGAGATTATAATATTTTGGGGAGCAGTATGAACAGTTTTTAAGCCGGCAGTGGCTCCTTTTGTGCAGTTCCACTTAATCCGAATACATTGCTACCTGCAGCTGAAGTTGAACGACTGTGTTCATTTTGTAATTAAGGACGTATTTTCCATGCTTAGGCGACGTTTCTTTCGCTAACAAATTCGGTAATATGGCCACTCGAGTGGGGTGCATTCTCCGCTGAGTGGGTGCGGATCTGAACAAGTAGGCTGGCTGCATATATTTAATTAGTTATTTTGTTGAAGTGAGCTATTTTGTCAGAAAAGGTCTTATTTTCCAAAATGCCAAAGTTGTTAATTCTAGTTCAGGAGAAGCCTTTGCGTACCAGTTTTGTCTGTTTAGCTGAGTGCCGTTTGTAGTTTGACGCTGTTTGACGCTGTTTGCCGCTATTTGGCGCTGAATGTGCGGATTTAACCTATGTGCAGGTGTGTTCCCCCTAATTGTGGGGACCGTGTGGAGTGTGGACCTAACCTGTGTGGTGTGTTCCCCCTTGGGTGGGGGAGAGGGGGGGGGGGGTGGAACACTACCGTTATACGTCATCAATTTATATCTGCCTCGGTTATGAACTGTGCGAAATGCATGTGTGAAACTGCACTATTTTGTAGTAAAAACTTTGCTATTGTGGAAGGGTAATGGACTTATCAATTGCATTATATTACAAACTACACACAGCCAAAATTAACGTGAAGATGGAGAAATATATACAAGTTTAAACATAAACTATAATATAACTGAAAACTAAAATTATTGAATACAAGTTAACGTAAAGCCATTCCCGAAACTTTATCATATTAAACATTGTCAGCAATGAACCTAGTTATAGAAACGATGTCGCCGGATCAGAATAAATTAAAGCGTTCAGATACTTACTACGTAGTACACAGTGCTTTTCGGCATCTTTCCACTAGAATCTTTTGTATTGTTGGCAGATAACTGGTCCGCACCCTGCATAAACACAATTATTCTGTGTGGCCCCTACTGACACCCCGTGTGACCCCCGTGTGACCCCCGTGTGACCCCCGTGTGACCCCCGTGTGACCCCCCACTGACCCCTACTGACCCCCGTGTGACCCCCGTGTGACCCCCACTGACCCCCACTGACCCCCTACTGACCCCCGTGTGACCCCTGTGTGACCCCGTGTGACCCTGCGTGTGACCCCCGCGTGTGACCCTGCGTGTGACCCCCGTGTGACCCCCGTGTTACCCCTGGCTGACCCGGCGCCTGGCTACAGTGCCTCCCGCTGCCTCAACTAACCGTGCTGAGCTAGAGGACCCGTTTGGAGCCGCTCCGTTCGTGTTGCCAGGTAAGTCCTCTGCACGCTGCCAGATTGTCAACATTGGCGTTTTAAAACATACCGGTGTAAAAGTGTATTGTAAATCGGAATTCATTTATGTCTTATTTTATTATGCATTTTAATTTAATTAAATCTTTGTCTTAGCCAACTTGTTGATGATGATTGGGGCTTACGGGCGCCACGATTAAGGGTGAAAGTCAAGCCTTGCCTGCCTCACGGGACTCTCCGCCGTCGTCTTCACAGGAACCCCAAACACGTGCCAAACTCGCTGGCACTTCTATTTATCTCCTACGACCAAATCGTATCAAGTAATGCTAAGTCAAAGTCAAGTCAATCAAATCCGCCCAACTGCCGACCTTGGCGGTTGCGATGCCGGTTATCTTGAGTCGCTATCGTTGTCATTCCCTGTTCTTTGTCGCCATTGATATAACCTTGGTATGTAATGAGCCTGTGAACCGAAACCTTGGCATTGAATGCGCATGTTGACTGAAACCTTGGCATTTAATGCGCCTGTGAACCGAAACCTTGGCATTTATTGCGCCTGTGAACCGAAACCTTGGCATTTAATGCGCATGTGGACCGAATCATCACCAGCGTTCCCTGCTATTACCTGGGCGCCATATAGGCGGTGTAAACGCCAAACACGGAGAGAATATTGCCGGAGTGGCCACATTCACAGTTTGCACGACAGACAGCTTCTAGGCAGTATTGTTGGGAACTAGCCAACAGCTGATACGCTTTTTAATTATAAAATTAGTCCGAACCTTTTGAATGGACGTTTGTATAGGTCAGGACCCGCGCCAAGCGGAGCTTGTTGCGCAGACCCTGACCCCTACCGTCCGATCGGGCAATTCCTGGCAGCCGGCAGAATTTAGAGGCGACAGTTTTACGTGCCCGACACGGTTCGCCCCGCTCTCTGACCTTGAGTGCAACCGCTGCCACCGGCCGCAGGCGATCCCAGTCAGGGGCAAATAGCGAGCGCCGAAGCGACTGGAACCCGGCCTGCTACACTGGGCGGGGTCAAAAGCCCAGCGCTCTCCCAACTGAGCTCCAGGGGCAGACATCCAGATACCTCCAGGGGTGTGCGAGATCCAGATACGCTTTGCTCGATTGGCCAATCATGCCAGGGGCGAGGCCTCCGTCCGACCAAACAGCTTAAAGTTTTTCCGCTCACAAACAGCTGACGCGCGGTGATCGCGGCAGCCCAGCCGTGACGTCACGGATTTAGCTGCGGGGCGCAGTCAGCTGTTGGCAGGCAGAGATTGCCTGATAGGTAGTACGCGGAGGGGAATTTGAGCGATGTGAGGGTTCTCATTTCCTTTATTCATGGCGTCTCTGTGCCGGGAAAGGTATCAACGTCTTGTATGGCATATGGATACACTTCTTGGTCTGGGAAAGACCTAGTGTCTTTCCGATTTCCAAAAGATACTGAGATACGTGAGGCGTTAGTCCGCATCACTTGGAACAAGAATTTCGATATGTCAGTGATGGCGCCAATATGTTTGAATCATTGCATCGTACTCGTCGGGGGCATCCTTAGGACCTCGGTGAGCCTGAGTATGCCCTCAATCGGTCTGAAAGGGCCCTCGTTCAGCCTGTGTGACCCTCGGCCGGCCTGCGGAGCCATCGGCCGGCCCTAGATTCAACCGACCTCAAGCCTGGCTGCTACAGAACATAGGCAATCGAATGCCACCATTAGCCCCCTCGTAGTATTTCCAATACGTTGGTATTCACATCTTCCCATTGCCATTCGAAATACATTCTCTGTTTCTGCATTTGAAGAGCGTTGCGCGCCGCTCGCCTGCATGTTGGGCGCCGTCGAGAGCGGCGGGTGCTGCTTGTAACTAGAGTTTCAATCGTCTGCCGGTAGATGGCGGGCCAGTCGCCTTGTCTGTTGCTTGTGGCTACAGCCGGCTAGTGACCACTTCGGTGTTAGTTTCTCCGTGGGCCAGCCTTGGCGGTCGCGCCGCCGGTAAGCCCGTCATCCGATGGGTTCAGGCCGCATGCTAGTCGGAACTCTTCACAGCACGCTGTCTGAGCCACGGTAAAGTGATGTGAAAAGTTCCGGCGAGCATGGGGCTCGAGCTGGCTGATCACCCCCCCCCCCCGCTCTGATGTATCTGCCGTGCCACGCCACTGACAGTGTCCTCTGTCCGTTCGCAGCATCCCTGCGTGGCCAGCGGGCGGCCACATCCGCCGGGCTGCAGAGAGGTAACTCCACCTAGCGGCCGTGCTGCGGCAAGTTCAGCTTCCGGCCGCCGCCGTGGCGCGGCGCTGCCGTCGCCTGCGGCCGAAAGCGGCGTTTAGGAGTGATTACACGGTGGATTTCGTGATTTGAATTCCTGTTGGCGTGGGAAGGGTGCGAGCATGATTTGATTATCACAGTGATTTATATGTTGATATATGTTATCCAGGGGGTTAAATGGCGGTAATTTTGTTGCTTATGTAATATGTGGGTGTTTACCGCGAGCGGGCAAAATTGAGGTTACCGGACGGTTTGTGTAGATGAAGATTTGGAATTGATTTAAATGTGTTTGAAAGTCAGTGCTATTTTTCGTAAAATTAGTGAACCAGTCATTGAAGTGTAAGGTTTGGTATAGTGAAATGCCATCTTTGGAAATATCTCTCCAGTTTCCCGAGGAAATCGTCCGCCATAGAGTTGACTTCCATGTGTCACCAGCGCTTTGCCGTTCTTGCATTTTATCTGTCAGTTTTCCTCTGCGTTGAAATAATCAATGCCTTCAGGTCGTCATATTATGACATCAACCACTGACTTGAATCAAGTCTCAATCGCCTATTATTCACTTCTCTGTGTGGTTCTAAAGTTTGCGTAACAAGCGAAAAATCGCTGAAATTATTTCAGCTTAACCCAGCGGATTATTCTTGCCGCTGCGCTCCTTGCCGTCTGAGTGCGCACTGCGCATGCGCCTCGTCCGCCAATCGGGCGGCGCCGCCCGCGCGCTCAGGAACCACGCATGTGCATACCGCCATGCGACGTGCGCATGCGCGTCGGATTGCTTATCTTCCTATCGTTATGATAAATAGTCAGTATATATACCCCTATATCCCTATATCAGTATATATCCCTATATCGTATTCATCTGTAAACGGACGCGTTGTGTAGACGTGGTGTGCGGCGCGTTAGTTTGACAGCTCGCCGCCGCACGGCGCCACTGTCGCTGTGATTAGACGCGCACGCGCAGTGTGGATTTGTGTGGCGCTGCGGGCGGGGGCGGGGGCGGCCGCCTCCGCCCGGGGCCTCTCTGGACAGCCTCCCGCCCCCGGCCCCGCCCCCGCCGGCCGTTGGATGTAGCCAATAAACGGTCGCGCTAGTCATCCGACTGTGTGACGTCATAGAAGGGGCGGAGCCAGTCACGTCGGACTCTGTCAGGCCGATGTAATGCGACTCGGTCCCGCCTGGGCCTGGTCATGGCGGCTTCGAGTTGCCCTCGCCCACCTTTCAACCTGGTAGTTTTGATGGTTTGAACTGGATTAAATCAGTCTGACCTAAACAAAACCGGACCGAACCCGTTAAGTCCCGGTTTGAAGTTGACTTGACAAAACCGGACCGAACCGGTGGAGTTGAGTCGGGCAGAGCGTTCGTCGGAGGAGCGGGAGGCGGAGGCAGAGTGGGAGAGCAAGGGAGCGACGGCTGTCCAGAGAGGCTCAATCAGGTGCGTGTGAGGAGGCCTGTAGGTACGTCCGCCGCTTAGCACGGAGACGCTTACGTAGGGTAGGGGGCGCGCCGGGGGTGTCTGCATGATGGGACCCCACCAGCAGACGCCGGGAGTGACGGAGCGTGCAGTGGAGTCGTGACGGGGTGAGATCGGCTTAATGCTGTGAACAAACAACGCATGGTAGATTAATCTGCCGTGCAAAGGAAGAACTAGGTATGTCAGGGTTTGCGGGCGGTTGACATGCGTGGTTCTTTCTTTGCACGGTATATTTAAACGCCGCAGATTTGGGGCTGTGTTTGTAGCCCGGATCTGGTGATATGGGGCTTGTGTTTGATAAATTGGCCGCAGTGGCTGTGGTGCTTCCATGCCCCAAATCGTGATCGCCATGGTGTGATATTCACATATTTATGATTCTGGGATAGTTTGATAACACAAATCTACTGTGCGTGGTTTTTCGTGGCAGAAGTTGAATGTTCCTTTTGCGATTCCGTTTGCAAGTTTTTGTTATTTTCTGCATCTGTTGGTGGGTTGGGACTCCTTCTTTAAAGTTAGTGCGTGCGTTTTGTACAGCCCTCTAGTTTAGCTGCAAGAGGTGCTTCTCGTGGTAGCTCACTCGTTTTAGTGCAGTTACTTCTAGTTCTGTTTTGAGGGACTTCTTTTCGAGTTTATTTCCGCGCATTTATTTGACTTGTCAGTTCACTTTTTTACTCTTTGTCTTGTCTTACTCGAAGTGTTAGCTCATTTTGTTGGCTGCTCTGCTTGCTTTTGTTTTCACCGGGTTGTTTTTATCATAGCAGTAGTGTTGCCTGTTTTGAGTAGTTCAAATTTCACTTCTTTTGTTCACTTTTCCCCAAACTCACTTCCCTTTCAAGCTTCCTAAAACATTATACCAGGAATCATAATGTTAGGGCAAAGTTTAGCTGGGAAACCCGGGATCATTTCGAAATGGTTTAGGTGTATTTTTGGTAAGGAAAATTGTGTGAAAGGTGACATATTTGCATTGCAGTTTCATTTATAATATGTTTATTTAAAGAGTTCAAGCAGCAAATAAGTGAGACAAAGGGTAAAAAAGTAACACCTGAAGCAAAAAAGTGCGCTGAAAAACACTTCCTTCCCTCCTGTCTTTGGCAGTGAGAACTGCTCGCATGCAGCATGGGGTTTTGACCGGTTTTGACCGGTTTTGTTTGCGATCGGTTGCCATGGTGACATGGCGACCCTTACTTCTTGAATTGACTATCTTGTGTTTCGGGCGATCCTCGAGAGCCCGAAGCCTGTATCTGTTATCATCTGGGTTCCACAATCTGGCGGGTGGTTCAGCCAGTTTGTCCTGGGACTCCTAGTATGCATGCTGAGAATCAGTCTTCCAGAACTTCTCTGTCGGCTTGTGTTCGGAATTGTGCATCGTATCACCAGTTAATGCATGCTATTTATCTAGTGTCAGCCATTTTGTCGGCTGATTTCTCACCATTGCCGTTGTGTGTCGAGATGGGTTTACCGTGTACCCATACTGCCGGGCCAATGGTAAAACACGTAGGTATGTTCCATTAACAAAAACGTGTCCATACGTTTTTTTTCTTCATTTGCGCAGCAGCGTACATGGAGTCCTTTCTATGCTCTGTTACCGAGCCATTTCCCTTTTTTTCAACCCTTCCAACTTGTGTCAAATTTGAATACATTCTCTCGAGTGGGAGCGTTGTATTGGGGAAGTTGGTGCCCTTGTGTGTGAGCGTGTGCGCCAATTTATGGAAACCATTTTCTATACACTTGTGCAATATTTGTCTCTAACTCTGCCACACTGTTTGTATGAAGGCATTTTCGCCCCGCCCCGACGTGACCTGTCTGCCCTGACCTGACCTGCCCTGCCCTGACCTGCCCTGACCCGCCCTGACCCGCCTGTGCAGACACCTCACCAGCTGGGCCGGAGTTGGGTCCTGCCCCTGTGGGGGACCGCCGGTTCACCTCTGGCCCCCTGGAGGACCGCACGCGCTACGAGAAGCTGACCTCTGACCTGTCTGCCGGGGAAAAGGACGAATTGGAGCGGGAGGAGGCGGCTCGCAGACGGGACAGGTTAGTGTACACTTACGTCGTTGAGTGGTATGTGTGGGTCAGTAGTGCAGCCAGATCTTCAGAAGGGGAGGGGGGGCAAGCCAGTCATGGTGGGGCCCCCTAAAAATATACCCCTGGATATGACAAACTCGACGGATTTCGGCCACTTTCTTTTGCGAGGGCCCCTTTTTAACATGTTTATTTTTCAGTTTTTTTTTCAACAGACTAATGGGCCCCTTGGCAGACTCGAGAGGCCCCTGAACAGACTCAGTGGGCCCCTGGACATGCTGGAGAGGCCTCTGTTTTTTGGGGGGCCTGGGTGGGCTCAATGGCCCCTGGACATGCTCAAGAGGTCCCTGGACAGGTTTTTTGGGCCCCTAAGTTGGCTCAATGGGCCCCTGGACATGCCCAAGAGGCCCCCTGGGTTAGCTTCGAAAGTCCTCCATTATCTCTGAGGGCCCTTTACATGCACCAGAGTGACCTCTCGCCTGAGCCCTGTTCGGCTGCCGGCTCTCGCGAGAGCCGGTGCTAGTGCGCTCGCAGGTTGCCTAGCAACGTGCGATTCACCAATCAGGAGCGAGCAGACGGTGACGTCACGCGCAGCTTTTCACGTACGCGTGCCCCCTTACGTGACGTCACGTGCTCGCGCGCGAGCGGCGTCCCTGCGATTGGAAAAGACCGTTAGCACAGCGTGCTAACGGGTCTGCTGGCGGTTGTTCAGCGGCGCGCGAGCTGACGTCACTCACTATCACGTCACAGCCCTGTGTGACGTCAGTGAGCGCTCTCGCGAGAGCCAGCAGCCGAACAGAGCTCTGGTTTGAGGGCTCCTCTGTGGCTTTTTGAAAGCCATTTACCTAATGCAAATGGCATCTGGGCCAATATCGGTGGGCCCCTGCGACCCGTAAGGGGGGGGGAGAATTCCCCCCTTTACCCCCCCCCCCCCCCCTGGCTGCGCTACTGGGGTGAGGTATGGCTTGGTAATGCAATGGTATTGTGTGGCATGGTGATTAGTGATATGAAGGATATGGTGTCAGGGCATGGTAATGGAATGGTATGGCGTGACTAATATGTTATGGTATGGTATGGAACGGTACTGGGCAATGGTATGATGGGACATGATAATGTAGAATTGTATGGCGTGGCATGGTAATGCGGAACGGTATGTTGTGAGATGTGTGAAATGAAATCAGTGAAATCAGTGACGCCCCCTCTCCCTCAGTGACCCCCTCAGTGACCCCCTCTCCATCAGTGACCCCCCCCCCTCTCCCTCAGTGACGCCCCCTCCCTCAGTGACCCCCTCCCTCTCCATCCCTCAGTGACGCGGACTCTATCGGCTCTGCCAGCGACCTGCGAGCTCGCGGTGACGCTGACCACCACTCGGAGGCGATACACTACGACTGTGGCACCGTCTCCGGCACCGTCACCAGCAGCGTGTACCACGCCGAGTGTGAGAGCATCGCCGCCGACGCCGACGCTGAAGGCCGTGTCAAGGCTCCGGGCGGGGCTGGCGGCAGGCGGCGGACGAGACTAGCCGGCAGGGGAGGGAAGGCTAGACAGGAGGTGAGACGAGATCAGCTGATCGGGCACGACTACGGAGCCAGGCCGTTATTAGATGACGATGAGTTGTCCAGCGGGGAGGAGAGAGGGGGTGGGAGGAGGAGGAGGAGGGGGGAGAGGGTCCAGAGCGAAGGCAGCAGTGATGAAGGCGATATCTTCGCGTCGGCGCCGTTCCCGCGTAGGCCGAGGCGGCAGAGGGTGGTGGAGACGCCGCCCCCGCCTCCGCCCCCGCCCGTGTCCGCGCCGGTACCGCCCGTGGCTGTGCCCGTGGCGCCGCCGCCGCCGGTGATGGCGGTGGCGGTGGCGGTGGCGGGGATGAAGGCGGTGACAGATGCAGCGCCGGAGCCGGTGGCGGTGCCTGCGGCGATATCAATACCGGCCGAGTTGTCTGAGAGGGTGGTTCGAGCGGTACAGGCAGCGCCCAGACCGCAGCCGCAGCTGCCGCCGCGGCCCGGGAACCCTTTCCTAGATGGCGAGACAACCCCAGCAGCGCCGCCGCAGCCGCAGCGGACGACGTTTGGCGGACCACTGGTGCAGTTAGCGACCAATCAGGTGCCGCTGCCGGCGCTGGCAACCAATCAGGCGTCGCCACGGCTGCCGGCGGCCAATCAGACGTCGCGAGGGGCGGAGCCTGTGCGACCGCCAGCCAATCGCGTGGCGCCAGGGCCTGACCTGCTGACTATTGACCTTGACCGGCCGGTACTGAGCGGCAGCGGCGGAGCGCCCAAAGCGTCGACTCTGCCGCGGCTCGGCCAGCCGTCCTATAGTCAGTTTACCAATGATGACGGCGACAGGGGCTCCCGCGGGGGTCAGCTGGCTAAACTGTTCTCTGCGCATGCGCCGAGCAAACTGCAGCCGGCTGGGTCGAGTGAGTCACCTCATAGTGATGATGAGGCGCGCCTACATAAGAAGAAAGACCGCAAAGACAAGTCTAAGTATCGCTCACTGGCTAATGAGAAGAGCGACGACGGCGCGGCGGTGGTGCCATCACGTGGCCGGACGAGGAAGCCAAAGTCCAAGGTGGCCGACAGAGATGGCGGTGGGTTCGCCAACATGAGCTTCGAGAATCAATGTAGTGATGAGGATGAGACGCAGGTTTTTGTGAGATGCGGAACTTCGGGCAGCGATCGCTTTGGCTCGCTGCGCCGCACTGGAAATGGACTGTTCTCGAAGCTGAAATGAGCCGGTGGCAGTGA
Organism: Semibalanus cariosus; assembly: GCA_030323935.1. NCBI lineage: Eukaryota > Metazoa > Arthropoda > Thecostraca > Balanomorpha > Balanidae > Semibalanus > Semibalanus cariosus. The sequence goes on from JARFNR010096619.1 coordinate 10,286, forward strand.
AGTAGAAGACCCTATGCCGTGGTAGAATCCCTTCCTGTGGTGGCTGTTGAGTGTTGACGTACCCCGACGTCTGTGTAGGAGAAAGTGGTGCATTTTTGTGTTGTTTGTAGTGTATTTCGTGGGACGGGCGACGGCAACTGTGCTGGAGATAGGCGCCACGCGCGTGGTGTAATGAGGTAGGTGTAGGGGATTGACGCGGAACGTAGTGCATTCAGGGTAGCTGCGCGTGACGAGGGCAGCAGCGTGGTGGTCACAACTGGCATCTACAGAATATGGCAGCGTGCATCTGGCAGCTCTGCTATGCAGCGGGGTGCTGCCAGACCAGACGGACAGATTACAGAGATAGTTATTTCCCCGTCTGTCGTAGGGTAAAATCCTTTCCGAATCTACTGTCGCTGTCGCTTCCAGCCGCCATGTTTTTACCGTGGCTGTCTTTTAGCTACGGACGACCGATCACGGTGTGTCGCTGGGAAGATGTCACATTTGTGTACCCATGTGAAGTAAGCAGGCACCACCAAGGGACCGAAAACGATGACAATATTTGGCTGGAAACGTGTGGTAGCTTATTTCAGTTGGCTGGCGTAGTAGCGTATCTGGCCGCTGGCCGCTATCTCTGTCATTGAAGGTGTGTCGGTAGGCAAGGCACGTGACCACAGCTGCAGCTAATGGGCGCCTTTTAGCCTACCGTACGTGTACACTGTACGTGATTCCGTTTGTGGCTGGTTTGTGTTGAATTGTATATTTTACGCTTCCTTTTCGCGGCGGTGGCTGGGAGGAAAGACGACGCGCGTCCTTTTTTGCCGCGTCTAATGTGTCGTCGGCGCGTCATTTTTGCCGCGTCCTTTTTTGCCGCGTCTAATGTGTCGTCGACGCACAGCTGGGTTGATTTCTGTGATGGGCGCTCGTCGCCTCCGCGTGGTGGCCAGCACTGGTAGCTATGCTGACTGTTTTGTATGGTGTTTGCTAGTCTTGCCCCTGCAGCTGGTCAATATAGGCGTCATGTCACCTGCAGACTGTGCTGCTTCTGGTTCACACAGCCGAATTTGACAGCCGCATAGCGAATTGCGTCAAATATACGGCAAAACCAACGAACTTGATGTTAAGTGGCGGCGTTGCAGGGTGCATAGGACGCCAGCACGAGCATCGAAACAATTGTAGGGGCCCTCCGCCTGGGAGATTCGTGACTGAGAACGGTGTGGGCTACGAGTAGCAAAACCGGTATGCGGATAGCAGATGAAACTGGCTTCCACCATGTCACCTTCGTGGCTCCCACCCAGCCAATATGCACATGAGCGCGTGACAAGGGCAGAAGGGCTGTAAAATGGTACCGTCCCTCATGGCCCATGGGACCTGCGGTTAGGAGCTTCGTTTTCGAGAACATTGCGAGCTATGGGTAGCAAAACCGGTGTGTGGATAAAAATATGAACTTTCGCTATTTGGCACCCCATTTCTTCTATCCCACCGATAAGCGCGCGAGCACGTGACAAATGCAAAAGGGGTGTAAATTGGTGCCCTCACATTGGGTGTTCAATAACTCCCAAAGTACCTAGTGGCTTGATTTACTTGCAATTTGCTGCAGGACTTTGCCTTTGTGCGTAGGTACTAGAAGCATTGCACTTAATAAACAAACGTCATCGTTCAACACCTGCGCATGTATATCAGCTCCTGAGCAACAAAGTGCACTTGTTACAAGCATCGATACTTACTACGAGACGCCAGTTGCGCCTGACATGACCTTGAGAAACAGGTCATAGGTCACGGGTCATGGGGAGTAGAAGTTTCAAATTGTCAGAGTATATGTCAAATTGTTCAAAGGTAGGGCACCTACTGAAAGCTTCTTCACAATCGATTGATAAGTACGTGAGTTGTCCCCCCCCCAAAAAGGGGGAGTGGCATCCCCCCTTGCACTGGCTGCGGGTTAACGTGTCACAGCAGTCAGCAGTCAGCACGACCATTGAAACTGCAGCGCGCCTAAATTGTGGATATCTTGTGAAGGCAATGGAGGCTTGCTACGACACTTAATGGCGTTGCTAAGCAGGTGGAACAGCCGGTGTATAGGCACTCTTATCCGCCGCGTTCTCTAACCCGCCCCTACCCGCAGTTGATCTGCGTCAAAACAAACTGGTGGCATCCTGTAACCACACATCTAGTATACGTGCTCGGTACAAAATAGACCACTCATATGAACCAACAAACTCGACAGGCAGCGGAGACTCCAGTGACGTCACTCATATGAACCAACAAACTGGACAGGCAGCGGAGACTCCAGTGACGTCACTCATATGAACCAACCAACTGGACAGGCAGCGGAGACTCCAGTGACGTCATCATTTCTCACGCATAGCATACACTGGTTAAGCTCCCGCTATGAACCCACTCACACGAACACAACATCCTAATCAGTACGTTATCACTCTCAACAAAAAGGGCACTTTCGTACTGAAACCACAAGCACAGCGGTTGTGCCGAATGTAGTGGCACAACCCTGACTTTCGTGTGACGTCACACAATGTTTTTCCGTCAGCAATGCTTCCGCGGATGCCGATAGTTTTCCGTCTTCAAGTCAAGTCTTCACAGGTGTTGCGCGAATTCTACAAGTTATATTACAAGTTTTCCGCAAATTTCGCAAGTCACATTTCAAGTTATCGCAAATTTCGCAAGTCACAAGTCTTTTTAAAATATGCTGTGGACAGTAATGGCTCAGGCGCGAGGCGAACAGCTATTATTATTGCGAAGATTTCACGACCTTAATATCGCGTAGGCACCGCGTACTTTCGATAAACAAAGCTGTAATACAATCACACGGCGGAAAACTCATACAGCAGCTCCACACGGGTAAAACATGACACGATATGTCACGGCGGTTTAAGCAGTGTTTAAGCGGTGTTAACAGTACCACTGCGTGGATGCGTGTTGGAAGCAAACAAGTTGGAAAACCCGAAGCCAAGTGGTAAATTATATACGAGGCAGTTTTATAGAAATAATGGTTGAATTTGAAGACTGGTGTTACCTCATCGTTCGAGCCCAACCGACAGGTAGGTTAAAGGCGCATATTACCACGATATAGGCATCCATAATATTACAGAAATAACTTAGTTAAAACGCAGGTCACCAAATAATAGTTTCGTAGTCACAGCGTCCCATTTTTGCGGTCGAAAAAGGGATCTGATTTTAAGACGAGCTTATCTATCCAGTTGCATATTGATATTAGAATATCAAGATAAATATCTGGAAAGGTTTCATAGCAATCATTACATCCAAATTCAATCAATGTTTAATCTCATCAATTTAAGTTGACAGACTATGTAGGGTAAAACTGGAAGCTGAATCCTTTATAGTAGACCCAAATAAACAAGCATGAGCACAGAATACACAGCACTATTCAGACATACCGCTCACCACCCACCAGCTCCCAATTAACACTATCGCCTTCATTGAAGCGATTTCACAACCAGCCAAACAATGCATTTCGTACGTGGGCTACACGCTGCACACCACCGACACACTCCATAACTCAGTATACTGCAGTGCCATTGGCGTAGTAACGGGGGGTCGAGGGGGAGGGGGGGAGGTGTCACGGGCCCCAGTTTGGTGTGTACAATATTTGCTCAAATCTTGTATTTTTTAATGAGGAACATTTGAGAGAGCGAAAGCTAAATCAATACCAGAAATGCTCGAATACACAAGGAAATCTTGCATAGGGGGATTGCGCTCCCTAAAACCAAGATCCGTGTCTTTGCCCCCCTCCCCCTCCCCTTACCAGGCGTTCCTTCTCCTTCCACTGTACCTCAGACATCCCCTCCCTGACACTCCCGTTGTGTTGGACAGCGCCAGTCACATCTGATTGATATCAGCAGCGGTTGGGCACCCCTTCTCTCACCCCAGTGTTCGCTCAGCAGGAGTTTAAGCGTCCCTTGCCACACCAGATTCCACTCAGCAGGAGTTTCCCGTTCGCTGTCCAATATCGCATGTCTAATATCCCAGCTCCAGTGCCCTCTGTCGTCTCATACCAAGGCAGACGTCTCCTGCTTCCAAGGGACGTTCAGAGCCGTGCGGGAAGTCGGAATACTGCTGTTCTATTCGCCGTGCTGCCTCGACTGCTGTTCTTTTCGCCGTGCAGCCTCCACGT
>JARFNR010097730.1:0-14390 GCA_030323935.1 Semibalanus cariosus
GACCTATTTAGTGTCGGCGATTTGTTTCATTGACCAATCAGGGACGTTGTCATGCTTCTTGGCACACTTACTTCATTTCTGGTTGTTTGCATATAGGACGTAGGGAATGACGACGCTGGCAGTGACCTTCATGAAGCACACTAGGTACTTGCATTTTATTTTTTTCCAAACTTACAACTTTGAGTTAGAGAATAGTTGTATTTAATTCTTAAATTTAAATAACATCATTGTTATAGCATGACAGAAGCCTAAGAAATTGTTGTTAACCAAATTAAAAGGTGAATATTTCCCTTTAAAGCACGGCATGACCGGAGTTAGGAAAAAATACGCACAACATACCTATAAGACACCAATTACACACGGAAAGCATAGCTTTATGGTTAGACACTGTGTAGGCCAATACATTCGGGCAGAAAATTAGGAATGCCATCAATAATGAATAGTCGTGGGACAGAAGAGCTTTTATTTTGCTCTGATAGAAGCCCAACCCCGTGCGTGAGTTCCTTGCAAATTTAAGTTCTTCTAGTATTGGCGCACCTTTTGCTGTCTCAAAGTTGTTTTCATTTGACAAAAATTATTTAGAAAAATGTGTTACCAAAAAAAAGAGGGGACAATGCCCTCTCCCATTCCATCGCCTATGATTTCGGTGCAGAAACCAAGGGAGCTTGAGTCAGGCACCAGGTTCGTTGGGTCAAGATTCGGGCTCAACATGACCTACGTGATTTGCTAACACAGTCTTCGAAGCATGCTTTCCATAAAAGAGATGTGCCTAACTTTTGTGGCCAAACCAGTATTTTTGAAAACCCGAAACAGCAAATTTGTTGCGAATCAAGTGCAATATTTTTAATATATTTTATTGTGATTTTATTAAATCATCGTATTCTACTATTTTGTATAGTTTGGCTGTTTCCTCACCAAACCCGTGAGTAGTGTTCTCATCCAATTGAAAATTACATTTAAAAAGTCATGACAAAAACACTTTATTTTTCGCAATGGACGTCGGATTGTTGTGGGGGAGAAGGCGAGACAATTTTCACCCAGGCAGCTTCAATAGTTTTGATTTTTTAGGAAAGCTAAGTTTAGATATATATTTTGGCTATCAAATTGAAACGCAAGAAGTAAATGTATTGTATTGGTATCTATACAATTACCTTTATTCTCAGTGACAAAAAAGTCCAGTTTTGTTTACATAAAAGTAGACTTAGAAAGGAGAGTAGATGCTTTTGAAAGAAAACATCATTTAAGGAAGCAAACAAATTTGCATGAAGAATACTTCTTTAACACATCGCAGAGGTGTGAAAATATTCCTTCCGACGGTCATTCACAACAGTCAGCACCTCAAAAAGCAGTATATCTGTCAAAGTAAAACTTAGCGTTACTTCTTCCACGTGAATTCTGCGAAAACTGTGCAAAACATGAAGCATGCTTGTCAAAAGAAGAAGAAAAACTTTGAGGCAGAAACTCAATTTGGTAACGTCACCGCTAACGAGCTGGGCGTGAAAATCTGCCAATCTGCCAAAGAACGTAGACAACAGTTTAAAGCAAAGAACAAATGAAATTACAATTTTAAAAACATTATTATTACCATTTTTATTTTTTAATAAACATATTTACAGCTGTCAATGACATCCGGCTGACCTACCAGTCAAGCTGTGCCGAAATTCAGAGGTAATCCTCGACTGGACTGGAGCGCGATACGTCTGAATCGTTGTTCGGGAATTTTACCGAATGACGCCGGAGATTCTGCGAAATGACACTTTTATTGGGAGTGGGCTGCGATTGACGTATGACAAAAACGCAGTGCATGTCGACGGCACGTGAGTTTCCGGAACGGACGCTACCAATGAATCAGAGTCGGCTTTGTAGCTGAACGAGCACCTGGGTTGTGACCGCGGTCGGCTACGATAATCACCGTCTAAATCGCAGCCGGCCACCCAAGGCGCCCGCGCGGCGACCGCGGCGACTACAGCGACTACAGTGGCAGCAGTCAGCCAATCAATGCCGTGGGTGAGGGTGCTGGATGGGTATAAGAAAGGGCTGCGTTGATGGCAGCAGATAACCAATCAATCCTGGACGGGTGCAGGAGTAGGGGCCCTTCGAGCAATGCTGGATATGTACAGAAGCAGGGGCTCCAGCCAATCAATGTTAGATTGGGTACAGGATAAGGAACTCATCGTAATGCTATTCAAACCTGGACAGGTGCAGGAGATCGGGTGATGACAGCAGCTAGGTGGGTGCAGGTACAGGAGCTCAGATGATACCAGTCAGTAATTGATGGGTGCAGGATCAGAGCTCCAGTGATTAAACAAATGCTGGATAGGTGTGGGAGCATCAGCCAATCGAATCGCAATGGGTAAAGGGCCGAAAGCTCCGTTGACATCAATAAATCACCACTAGGTGAGTATCGGAGGCCAATCACCACTGGACGGGTGCAGGGGCAGCGGGGGCTCCGATGACGCATAAGTCTCTCACTTTCCCCTCATTAGGCGCAGTGTACGCTGCCCCCGTCCAGCCAGCTGGCACAATAGACAGGTGGTCTTCAACACAACCGGTCCCTGATTGATTACCGATCGGAAGTCGTAGGCGCGCCGCTAATTTTCCACGAACCGGCGCCCGTGTCCCGCCACACTCAAAACACGCGCTCCAAAAGCAGCCGTCTCGCTGAAAGGCGGCTCGATTACGATCTGAGGACAAAAAAGATGCATGCCGTCACCCGTCTGGTGACTGATGTCAATATCATCAACATCATCCGCGCGCGGATTTTTGTTTATTTTTGTGTCGCGCGTGGTGACCATTCCCACCGCACTAATCGAATCGGACCTGATTGACGGGGCGGGTGCTGACGTCACAAGTCGCGCCGCCCCCGCCCCCGCCGGGCACATCCGGGGCGGCGGCGGGGGTGGTGGCGGCGGCAGAAGCCAGGTATCACGCACAGGTCGCCGCCGGGGGGAGGGCGAGGGGGCGGGTCCGGGGCCGGCGCGCACTCTGATTGGCTGCCGCCGCGGCCGAACGTGCACGACCAGGCGCGCGCTGCCCCCGTCTGCGACACTCGATCGCCGCACGCGTTGCCGGACGTCGCTACCGAGCAGCAGCCGCCGCCGACAGCGACAACTCCGCTACCGTCCGGACCCGCCCGAGCCCTCCGAGCCCTCCGAGCCGCCTCGGAGTGTCCACTGAGCAGCAGCGCCAGCCGTCCAGCCGCCCCCGCCCACCGCCGTCGCCCCCGCCCACCGGACCAGACCGGGTTTCCCGCAGACAGAGCCCCGGGCGCGCCGTCATGAACTATAGGTAAGTGGTTCTGTCCTGAGGAGCGTCACTGGTGCTTCAGTGCTGCTCCGGATCACAGGTGGCTCGTCCGCGCTCACTCGCGCTCACTCGGTCGGTCGGTCGGCCTGCTCGTGCAGTCGCTCCGGTCTCTAGTCCAGTGTCGGTGTCGGACTGTTGGCGGGTTGAGACGTCTCAGCAGACGAGCTCGATCGGTTGGCGAGCTCGGTCCTGGGTGCAGCCCGGTGTGGAACTTGGAAGCAGGGACTCATTTAAGAAACCGGTAAGGGCGAAGGGAGTGGTGTGCGATGGGGGTGATAGCTGCCCCGTGACCGGGTTTTGACGGGAGGTGCAGGTGATAGCTGCCCCGTGACCGGGTTTTGACGGGAGGTGCAGGTGGTAGCTCCCCCGTCACCGGGTTTTGACGGGAGGTGCAGGTTAATGGTAGCGTGATGAGCGTTGTGCTTGCTGGCACGAGACCCTGCTGTTTTAATGTGTTTGTTAACTAGCAGAGTTCAAGATAGCCATTTGTTGCAACTGAATGTCGGTGCCAATTTAGCCTTTTATTTACATTTGACTTGTTTGCTAAGCATCATTTTTTGCACAATGCGTGATAGCAAACTAAAACATTGTTTATTTAAAGCTAGTCTTTGCTCGTGTCGTTTTGAGTTTTGCTAAGTGTAACCGGATTCAAAGTGCAAAGTCCCAATGCATCCTTGCATGGTCCTTGATAACAATTGTTTTCCGAATCATTCCTAGTCCATAGTGTGCCACCATAATGATCACTTATAACATTTATGAATCGATGTAACACCACAACGCAGACAATCGCAACAGAATACAACACCACATACGACACGAACACAGCCCAACCTCGACTTCAACTGGCGATCACACTCTGTGCAGGTTTCCCATTGATATCGTCAGTGGCACTTTCTACACGCGCGTCACAATGACGATATTTGACCAGAGGCTAGGAATGTACCCGAGCTCTCTTCATTGTAAAGCTGCACGGTTTACTGTCTGACCGTCAGCTCTGCAGGGGTGAACATGCCGCGGCTCTGCAGGGGTGAACATGCCGCGGCTAGATGGCGGAGAGCGATGCTCTCTGTGTTAGAGCCAGTTCACAGTCTCCCATCCGCCAAAGTCAGCTGCATTCCTTCATGCAATCCGGACCCACCCACATCGCGAACAAAGTAATTGCAGAGTTCTTAGTATAGTGTTATCCATCTTAAGTATATAGCGGATATCTAGTTATCCTGTGATGGCTTGATTGTTCCCTTCAAGGTTTTGATTCAATGCAAGAAGTGTTTCATCATACATCTATTCAATCTATGCAGGTGTCGTACAAATACGGCTGTCCTGACGAGACTCTGAAGATCGCACAATTTCACCGCTAAGTCAACTCGTGACGAAATGTGAATTCCCGACACTGTAACTACATATGTTACTTTATACTGCTTCACGTCCAGCTGGCAGGCTCTGAGGTTCAGTGTCTCCGGCGAATGAGACATTTGCAGACGGTGACACGTGGGTCTGGCACACCCAGGTGTCCAGAGTCTGACCACGTGTGACTGCACTTTACCGGGTACCAAGAAATCTATAAATACAGTGCATACATTTAGATACCCCACCAGTGCCATTGTGGGCACCGTTAGCTGCCGAAGAAGAGGCGGCAAGGTCCCGGATAGAAGGATCCGATACGGACTTTCACTTTGCTAAATAACCGATAGCATTTCGTGGTAGTGAAACGGGCCAGCACACCCATTCCTTCGAAGCCAAACTTTACCGGACGCTAACATCAGGGTCATGAGTCTCATCAGTACTGATCCCCAACACCAGCCACCATTCGGATTTGATCGGCGGTGTTCCGATCGGTGCCCGGTCGGCCGGGAGGCGGCGGCGGCCGGCACATGGTCCTCGGCGGGCCGCCAGACCGGCCGCACCATCCCTCGCGGCCGCCACGCTCCCAACTGCGGGCTTCCCGCACCGCTCACCCGGAGCGGCGGCGGCGAGCGGCGGTGGCGGTGAGTGGCGGTGAGGGGCGGTGAAGCCGGGAGCCCTGGCGAGTCGTTTTGAGCGGAGCTGCCCACCGCACCGCCCCCGCGCCGCGCGAGACACTACGCCGCCGTGACGCCGGTTGAGCCCCAAGTTGCGGGGGCGGATAGCCGACTGGTCAGAGCGGTAGGAACTGGTCACTGACCACTGACCACTGACCACTGACCACTGACCAGTGACCTCATAACTAACCTCTCCTCAGCCGGTCAGCCGCTGCACCCCTATAGTCGGGTGTGGCCAGATACCTGCTTCCTAACTCAAATTAGGCAAATCGAAATGCCTTGTTCAAATTCAGCATATGAATAACAATGAAAAACAAGCTCGTCAAATGAAAGGTTTCTATCAAATAAAGCTTCAAGGGCATTATTACTTACAAATTGTAAGTACCCTGATGCATGGCATGGACTCAAATGGTCGCATGTTCACTGATTTCGCACTATGAAACAAGCTCGTTATGAGCACTCGTTAAGATGTTGTGTGGCTGAAGTTGTTCGCTATGCAACGGGCACGTATTGAGCGGACTTAGTCCATTGCCCCGGCAAATGACGCCATGCCCTTAAAAAACGTCCTTCAGTGGCTGACTGGCTAGTTTTGGCACTTTCGATGCGTGCTCCAAAGCCTCAAGACTTGGCTCGCTTACCAAAATAATCTCCTGCATTTGGAAAATTGTGTAGGTTTATTGTCTTTGATTTTCTGCAAGCACGTGCTATAATAGTTGGATGTATTTGAACGACAGGATAGTAACGTCATTGAGTCAGTGTGTCCGATTTCGCCTGTAAGATTCATGCTTACCATTTAACATGAGAGCAGTTCTTTAAAAAGTGAAACGCCCATAGCTCTAAGCTCTGTCATGTGATAGTACAGTACTACATATGTTTGCAAAAGACTGCCTCACTAAATGAAGGAAGAAAACAAGTGTTAGATCACCAATCACCATGTATCATATGACTAAGTTAAATTGCAATTTGCAATGTAACTGTGTTTGTTTCAGAGGTCATGAAGGGTTCACGTCAGCGCATTTCATCTGCAGTGCAAAGACATTGCTCGGGAAAAGAACTACGACCTTAAGTTGCACTTGTAAGGAAAAGGAGATGGGCTTTCCTTTCTTTTCGCACTGACGCACACACGGAAGAGAAGTGTGAGGGTTTCTCTGGGATTGCCCAGCCCCGACCTCGGCGTTTGTTTCCGCAGTTTGGCAAAACGGTCGCGGATGTTATGGAGTTGTTGGGCTCAGTGTAAAAACTGTGGCAGTTCTGCCTGGGCGCACGGGCTTGGAAAATTCCAGCTGGCGGTGTGTTTATACACGGGTCATGGGCAAAGCTTTTGGATAATCGAACAAGAAATGGCTCAGTTAAGCCCGCCACACTAACACAAGAGAGTGGACCTTGTTGTATCAGAAGGAAAAATATTCACAGTACAATGTCATACACGCCAAAATATTTTGGCGTAATACCTGTCGTCCAGTATGCGTATACGTTCGATCGAGGTATCAAATTCATTTTTTGTCTTGTTCTTTTTGCAAGGAATGCCATTGTTTGTATCTCTAGTCTTTTAACAGCCTCCTCTATATCTATACATATATTTTACGTTAAGCCTCATACCAGCGATTTTCGTGTAACTGTTAACATCTGACATTCAATGATGACCTTTGCCGCCAAAGCCGTCAAGGTCATTGTCGGATGCGACAACACAACCGCTCGTGCACGATGGCGCTAAGTTCTGGTACTTTACTCGCTATCAAATAGCCCGCTCTCATGCGATGACATTGTCCGCGGCGCCAAACACTGTTAGTGTTGCCTAGTCCAACGCTACGACCAGACTTCACCCCATTACCACATCAAAGTGTGCACCGGTCAGGTAAATCAGAATTCCTCACTAATCCACGATATTAGGGCCAATTTCTCAGACGCGCCGCGTCGCAGCGCGTGACCTCTGTTAGGATGTCGTCCTGTGGGTTTGAAGTACCGCCTCGGCCGCCACGGCCTCTAGACATCCTCCTGGCCGAGCTGACGGCCGGCGGAGCTCACCGATCTACGACGTGTGAACCACGTGTGAGCAGATCTGAGCGCCACGTGTTGCTCTAGACTCATCTGTCGTCGACAGTTAGCTCAGACGGCCGTGTTCAAGGCGTTAGTCGCGCGCGCCGAGTGGTGCCGAGTGGGGTCAGCGTGTGTAAGCCCGGCCCAGACGCCCCACCCCAGTTGTTCGCCCGGCCTGAGCGAGGGATCAGACCACAGGTCCGGAGGACCGAGGCCTCGCGCGCTCTCGCCGCGCTTGTTCGCGGCTCGACGAGCAACGTCCTTGCCGAGGTGTGATCTCGACTGGCCGCGGAGACAAGATGACGTGATGTCGCGACGCTGAGACGATGAGGAGATGTGGCGGCCACCCGAGCTCGTCCAGAGACAGAAACCGGACCGAAATCCCCAGCGAACTCCCGAGCGTCGCGGGCACCGCCCGGCGCCATGGATTTCGTGTCCCGTGGAGTGCGAAGGGCGGCGCGCGACCACTGTTACCACAGACCACTGACCACTGTTACAAGGGTTACCAGGGTACTTCGCATGCGTGGACGATATTAAGCTTTTTCTAGGGGTCGATCGGTAGTGGTTATGTCGTTGAACGGGTGACTTCCGTCTGGACTCATGCAGCAGTAATTTATTGCTGGTATGTTTCCACCCTGGACATCCGGTCGAACTGGCAAACATTCCCAGAACAGTCAGAAAGAGGCAAACGTACTCTGTTGTACAGTTTCGTAACAATGGCCCAACCCTACTTTGCTGCTCTGTTGTCTAATCCCAGTCCGTTTTACCTGGGTAGCTGATTACAATGCCCATTCCTCCTCCATAATCGCTACCGCCCGGGGCGATCCAGCTCACCTATCACCTCTCCATCGACGCCAATCTTCCCGCTTCCTGCCAACGCCTCAGGATGGTGCAGGAAGCGGGAAGACCCCTCTGGCGCAGCGGGCGCCCATCGCTCGGTTCAGTTTTCCCTCCTGATGTCAGACCCGGCCAATGTTGACGTTCGGACACCCCTCGACGCCTGCTGGGTGACAGCCGCCTATCAGCTGGGCCATCTCCTCCAGGTCGGGGGGAGGGGGTGCCTGCCACCCGCCAGTCCACCGCGACGGGGGATTCCAGTCTGCCGACGATGGCAATGTCCTCCATTCATTTCGCGTTTTTCCTTGGCGCCCAAAAACCACTCGTTCCGTGCATATTGAATTATAAGTGCACACGCGACCGTCACTGTGCAGGCTGACCAGTGACCACTGCAGGTGCCCACTGGTCGCGCGGATCCAGCCGCCACACCTGCTATGGGCTCCAGCCAATGGACGTGGGTTAGCGACATGACCGTCAGTCGATTCTTTCGATCAGAGCAGTCGGGGGGGGGGGGGTGGCGGCCCGCCGCTGCCACATTTGCGGCCGCACTGATTGGAGAGATGGCGGCTGCAGACCGATTCAACGACCGGCGTCAAATTTTACGGCCGCTGGACGATTTAGCCGTCGAAAAAAACGGCACGAAGGCCAGTGGCGTCATCAGCTCACAGACGGAGCGTCCGACGCTGTGTCCTGGGTCAGCACAGAAGGAGCGTCCGACGCTGTGCCCTGGGTCGTTTTTGAAGCGGTTGCGTAACCATGCTAGGTGCGAGGACTGCCTCACCGCTGTAAAGCGGGCCTGGGTGTCAGTGGAGCTACGAGGACAGCCTCACCGCTGTAAAGAGGGACTGGGTGTCAATGGAGCTACGAGGACTGCCTCACCGCTGTAAAGCGGGCCTGGGTGTCAGTGGAGCTACGTGATTGTAGTTTGGTGCCGCCACGGCTTTTCCCTTGCTGTCGATCTCGGAGCATGATTTCGCTGTTAATTTGCAAATGTTCTTACAACGAAAAATTACGCTAATATTTTAAGAGATAATACACTCCTCGCCAGAAAAAGTGCAAACAATTAGAAGCAAAAACAATGCATGCAGCATTTTGTTTTGTTTGACAATGACGAACGAAGATCACATCAAAATTGTTGAGCGTGAATCTCCAAAAGATCGCTGACACGCTTCATATTTTTGACAGATATACAATTTTGCAGACAAGCGGAGCACGCATTAGACGTGTGAATCTCACCAGACAGTACATTTGAAACTGGCATTTCTGCTGGTAATTGGCTGTGCGAAACTGTCCGGGGAACCCCTGGAATGAGCTCAGTTTCGGTATAACTGCATCACCATCTGAGACAGAGCAGCAGCTATCTCCCGCTGAACGTGATAATCTCAGGCATCGCTGGTGCCAGTGGCGTCACGATTTTTCGTCTCCACCGACAGCCAATCTAGAGACTTTTACCGGATTTCTCGGACTACCGGATGTGCTCATTTCCCAGCCAGAGCCAGCTGCTTGTTTCGAGCTCATTGAAGGTTTGTTGTTTCCGGCATCATTTAAAAAGTGCTGATTGAACTGCAGGTGTATGTTTAAGTAAGTTGTTTGGGAACATGGGGAGTTACCACGACTGAAAGCCCACGATGTTTTCCGCTCTCAGCTGACACTGTTAGTAGCAATGACATCTACTGTACAAGCTTCGCGAGTCAAATGAGCACGACAGCGCTCCAGGTTTTTAAGCTACTCGTGTTCATCGTCATATTCTGTCTAATGTGAACGGCAGACCGCTTGGGACCCTAATTTTAGGCGATAACTTGTGAATGCCTCAACTGGCATGAACAAATTTATCGCAATGGAAGTTTCAGGCCCCGCCCTAATTTGTATTTTTAAGGTTGGTTAGTGACAAATGCAAATTTAGAACACTTTCTTTTCACTCGCAATGTTAAAGGTAATGCGAGCTCGGATAGAAACTAGTGCCTGGGCGCTCTGTAGTCCCGCCCTCGACTCCACCCACCACTCGCAACCGACCGGTCACGGGTCGGATAGCGCCGGTTAAAGGTCAGTCAGGGTGGATCTAAGCTCTGACGTCAGAGCATAGCGCCACCCTTCCACGATAGCCTCTACCAACCGATTTAATTCCCTCCGCGAGATTTAACATTTCAATTGAATGGCAAGTGCCTAAATTTTCGTTCGATATTAACCGACCTTTATAATAAAAATTGGCGTCGGGTCTTAAGTATCCCAAGCAAGGAATTCGTTCATGTCAGTTGGATCCTTCAAAACTTATCGCCGAACATTAGTGTCCCAGGCGGTCTGCCGTTCACAGTAATATTTCTAGCATCCCTTGTTTATTGCCATCCGTGCTTACTGCTTATTTTCCTCCAGCATGTCATATGACCCTTACATTTCTCCTTACATAAGACCTCACCACAGCCCTCAGTGGTGACGAACAAAGTAGGGCGGTTCATTTCGGCCCGCCCGCCGCCCGGCCACACCGCCCCATATCAGCGGTCGTGACAGACGGGGGTGGGGGGGGGGGGGCGACCGGTCGGGGGATTCCGGTCGGCGGGGCGGGGGGCGTGCGCCACCCCCACCCGTGACCGGTTTGCGGGCGGTCAAGGCGCCTCCGTTGCGGCGTTTTGAGCCGGTGTAATGAATGATACATTCTACTAGATGTACGCACAACATTGCGGGTCGCGTCGAGCTATTTCGGGTGTCCCTCGCTGGCCACAAAATCAGTCGCGACGCGACGCGATCACCACAATTGCGCGCGGCACGGGAGCTGACCCACACGTGGGCCGAAGGTGAGCCGTAAGCCGGTGGGACAGGCCGGTCGGCTGGTGGTGGGGTGATGGCGGGAGCGGCGCTGCTCGGTTCGCGGTAACCGCAGGAGTGCCTCGCCAAAGGATTGTGAACACGTGGACTCGCCGGGGGTCACTAGCACAGAGGCGGCCGGCGCAAGCGTTTCGACAGTAGGAATGCCATTGTCGGCGAATATTTCTAGAAGTGTACCCGGTCAGTTCGAGCGGTTTGCAGCGGAATTCAGACCAAACGGGACGTCTAGATCGGAACTTGCTGTCTATTTATAGCGACCGGGTTTTAAAACGGTCGCGCGAGGATGTGTATCCGCAATTGCACATGCACTCTGCGAATCGATACTGAAGCGAGGCGGAATCATTGCGAAACTCGGGCGGCGAAGTTATTTCGCCGAACAAGAAATGCAGCCTCGGCTGTCGAAATTGGCAGAATACCGACGGCATAGCCTTTGAGTATGCTATCATTGGGCGGCATCAGGATCAGTGATATTATAATAAACCTGTAGCACTGGTTCTGCCAAGCGAGGATAATCCCAAGATTTGCAGTGTCATGTGTTCTGGGGCGCTGAAGTAGAAAGGTTTCCCTACACTCGTTGGGTTGTTTTGGATGTTCTGGTGGGAAAATGATAAAAATATGCCTACCAAAACGAATATTTCCTTTCAGTACATGCAAGGCCTTATGTAATTAGTGACGGTACCTTCACCTTGTATGTTGGAATGTGGTGGAATTTGGCATTTCGAACAAGCACATGTATGCAATCGTGCAAGTATTGCAACATTATTCATAAGTTACCTCAAATAACTAGCACGTAACAACAAGGTGAAACCTACCCTTCACCAGCCTTAAAGGAAAATATTCACCGTTTGATATATTTATCTGCATTTTTATGTGACACATGGTATCAAATTGATCGTGCCTCAGTTTAAAAGTGAAATAACAACTTTTTCTATTTCAAAATTACATTTTGGGAAATTTAAAAATATGTTCTTACATATGGTGACGAACAGTATGATCCATCACTAACTCTGGTTTTAATGTTGATTTGTAAACAAGTCATAGGGCCAGAAATGAAGTAAGTGCACGCCGAGAAACGTGACAACGTCCCTGATTGGTCAATGAAACAAATCACCGACGCTGAATAGGTCACCGTTGCGTGCACAAGTGAACTTCTGATTGCATTGCCAGTTTTGTCATCGTTTGTTGATTTTTTTTGTTAATGATTTTTTCATGATAAGCTGAAGTATAGTGTTGTATACAGCCAGAGACAAAACTAAACAAAACGCCTAATGTTGACAACAAATGAACCAATTGTCAAAAATTGAGAGTCGCAACCACTAACTAGGTCGTGGTTGCGTGCACAAATCAACTGCTAATTTGGTTGCCTTATTATTCAATCTTTGTTGATTTGTAAGGATATTAGGGCACTTAATCACAATAGACAAAGTGCAAGACATATTTTCCATGCAATTTTGTTAAAAAAAGAAAAAAAATAGACAAGCTCAGAATTCGAAATTCGTTACCAAGTAGGTACTTGCAAGTCCTGGTCGTTACAAGCGTGGATCGCTTATCAACTTTGACTTGAAATATATCTCGGCAGGAATTGTTATATGCAAAATGCGATCAATTTGCAATATATTTTGGCCTCGTCTGTCAATTTCAAGTAATAACTCAATTGGTGTGGAAAAAGGTGAATATTTCCCTTTAAGGACGCTATGAAAATGACGTCAATGTCAGCAACGACAACCGACTATCCGCCACCCTCTTGCGCGCGCTATCTGACTTCAAGTCAGATAAGTCCAATTACAGCGAAGCTTCCTCCGTCTCAAATCCCGTGAACATGGCTCCTCAGCCCAAGCTGTGATGACCACCACCAGCAGACACCGCCACTGCTGCGGTCACCATCAGTCAGCCAGCCAGTCTGCCGTCGGGGGGCCACTCCCCGATCATCTCAGCTGTCCAGTGTCGACCACAGCTGCGGGACGACGGATCGGAGACGGCCGGCCCGCCGCGCCGCCGTCTGTAATGACCGACTAACGAGCCCGCGCCTCTCCCTGTCCCCAGTGACGTCACTTATCATCACCAGTGACGTCACTTGTCACCGCCGAGGCCGCTGACAGGGCTGGGAGCGGCGGCGGGATTCATGATGTCATAATGATTCAAGTAGATGCGATGCGAACACCGGTCGGCGAACGTCTGAGGTCTTTATGTTGAAAAAGAAGTCCCGCTGAGGTGTCTTGGAAACTGTCGCCAGTCGGGTTTGTAAGCAAGTCGAACGGGATAGCGAGACGAGGGCGAGACCTTCGACACTAGCGAGGATGTTGCACCCACCAGACACCCGCTGGCGCGTGCTGAATGGTTTCCTGAACCCCTTCTTTATCGTTGACGGGGACACGCGGACATTGGGTGTGCGGTCTTCATCGCAATAAGCCACCGGCTGTGTATGGCATCGCCGATGACGAAATAGTCAGCTGATCAAGTGACCGCATCTTGTCCACGGTAGATCAGCCAATCAGGTAGCGTGTTTTCATTCGGTGGCATTTAATACGATGAGGCGCCAACCACACTGTCCAGGTGGTCTGCAGCGAAGCCCAGGAACACGCTGTCCCGAAACGGGGTGTGGTGGTTCTCATAACTCAGGTAGCAGTTTCCAGCAGCAAAAATATCAACCTCAATGGACTCACCGTGATGATGCTACCGCGGCCAAACGGGTCCGCTCACAGCTGACTTGTTGCAGTTGTTTGTGTGCCGGCGATTTCCTACTATGGAGTCAATGTGACCCAGCGGATACGGGCCAGGTGAGGTGGCGGATTGGGGGCTCCGCTAAATACCATATCGGTTTATGTCTAAGCCCAAAACATTGTTACTCACAGTTCCAGTGAACTGGGTTTTAGCCAGCGTCGCCCCACCCTCTCCTGTTTCCGCGCCCACTTCTTGTCAACTATCCTACTTAAAATAAATTATCCGTGAAGGCCCTGCAATCCGGCGCCCGAAATGCGATATCACCGGTTGTACTCAGGATTACACAACAACAGAGTTGTCTGGCCGCAGTCGCCCCAGGACCCAGCGTTTTATCCGAGTCTCGCCGCACCAGCGCAGCAAACACTCGGCATTTATAACCCAGATTCGGCCAGCGCCGCTAGCGGAGCCGCCTCCCGTATAATCGTGTTGTTGCTGGAGATGAGCGGGTCTCGTCTCACGCGATTCTCCCCCGCCGCTCGCTCCCACGGGGACTCCGGACCGATAAATCGGTCAACTTGCAAGGTTCACGCCGTCTTACCGGCACGCAGCCGCACGACGCCGACCCCCCCCCCCCCCCCCCCGGCACCGGCGGCCCACACTCCCCAAAATCCAGCTTGGGATAGCTTGGAATTTGCACGCGCCACAGCGCCG
>JARFNR010099950.1:0-21450 GCA_030323935.1 Semibalanus cariosus
CACTCGCCAATAAAATGTACTGTCAGCTGACTGATTTTCGTGCCCGGCCGGGACGGTGACGCCAGCCCAACCGATACCAAATTATTTATAGTGTAAAATATCTTGGGAAACCCCCCTATAGTTACTAAATGTACTATTTTTATCAATTGGTAGGTATATTATAGGGATTAGCTAATAACTAATGGTGGAACTGTGGGAAGTACAGCGGAATGTTGCCCTGAAATTTTAGCACAATTGACCCATTATTATGTTGATGGAAACATGAGATTTTCCCAGTTTGACACACAACTCATGGTAATACTAGTGGAGGCATCACATGAGCTGCCATGCCACCACAGAAAAGTATCTGCAGACAATTCTCAAGATGACATTTTTTAAGTTGAGCCGTAGGGTAAGGTTTGGTCTACAAGATTGCCTGGGAGGGATGGTCTTGGAGGGGCGATAGCACCCTCCAATAAGGCTGCAGGGAGCGAATGCAAGCAGAACGTTCTTAACATGGGTCCCTGCGACCGTGTTTGCTTATTTGATTTATTACAATTGTTTCCACCATTATCATATTGGAAATCATCTGGAAAACTGTGGTGAGAAATTGCATTTGGATAATTCCTGTAGTTTTCTGTGGCAGCTCATGTGATGCCTGCACTATTATGTAGGTAGGTAATAACCAACTCGGAATATCGCCCCTAACTCACCTTGCAATGTCCTGAGACTGAAAAATCACTGTTATAATTTGAGAATCTACTGGCTTACTCTCAACCACCACTTCTTGGCATAGTCTTTTCCTGGCATGAACAGATTCTATGACACAATCTGAATCACTGTCATCGGCTTTCCTTTTTGAATCATTCATCGAATCGGTGGCACATATCAATGAATCTGAAACTGTCTCATCTAATGTAATAAATCCATCCTTGTCCTCTTGTTCCATTGTTAAATAGACTCAACAACTCAGCCAATAAATCCAGTTGATTATGTTACAACTCCTTTAGTCTATAACCATAACACACAAATGACCAAGGCTGACAAATGACAAACAACTGGGGTGTCATAGTTGCCCCCATAGTGTTCATTTTCTCCAATGACGTCATATCTCACAACCAATGAAAGGGGGCGTCGCGCCAGTCATGCATCTGTACCTCCCGCATTGACATGGCAAAATAATATACAATCATAAATGTAAGAAACAAGGCCAGCTGTACCAATTACAGAGATATAAATTGTCATCAATGTTCTGGCCTTAGAACGTAAGGTATGAAAATGCTATTGGATTTAAGTTTTAACAGCCAATTTTTGACGATTTGAACCCAGAAGCCGATTGTACCCATGACGTCACAATATTTGCTGCCGGTCAAGACGCTTTCTTGCATTGTTGCGAAACAGCAACCTTCAGCACCAAACTCTTCAAACATATGAAACTAAAAAGCTGAAATTGTCGGCCAATGTTAGTGATGACAAAATATATGTTTGATAGGTATGAGACAATTTGCCACAAGCTTTGCTTTGAGGTAAATTCTTGTGTTGTATTTACTGAAAATATTGATTTTTCTTTTTCCTTTTTAGGGAGAAGAAAACGTAAACGTAAAACCAAAGGACAAGGGAGTAGGGATGGGATGGTAACCATAACAACGCAAAGGGAGGAGGTGGTGAAATTATTTGCGCTGCATTTAAGGTTAAATTATCTTTTGAGTCTGCTTTCGAAATGGATAAAATAACAAAATATCGCTTCCTTGAAATACCAAACGTAAAAAAAGCTATGAAAAATGGATCCAGAGGAAAAATATTTCTTTACAACGGAACTTACAAGGGTGACTGGGTTAATGATCTAAAGCACGGTAAGTGCATCGACCGCCTATGCATGACATTAAATGAACGCCAGCTTCAATAAACTTAACCTATTCTTAATAATACATTGTGTTTCGGCTTTTCTTAGTGATTCATCTTCACACAAAGCACTAAGAATGAGAACGAGCCGCACTAATCATTGACCTGCTAATACTCTGACGTATTGATTCGTCGTTTCCATAGCGACCAGCGCCTCAGTTTGTAAACAAACCAAATTCCTAAGACAGGCCAACGGATAGGATCAATCGTGCAGTTCTGTGTGGAGGGTGACCAGAAGTGGGTGTCTTGTTTTGGACAACCAAGAAAGAAGAGGGAAGATCGTTTTGTTGGTATATACGACCTTGTGATCAAGTGCAATTCGGTGTGGAAAGTGACCAGCAGTGGGTGTCTTGTTTTGGACAACCAAGAAAGAAGAGGTAAGATCGTTTGGTTAAATCTGTCAGCGCTCTTCCAACTTGGCAATATCGTGGATACGTGAATTTGCAACCTGAAAAGATGATTAAGACATCAACATTATAATCATCTCAATCTCAAGTCATGGTGTGCAGGGTCATGATCCTTTCACTTCAACTTGAAAAGAAGTAGCGATCAGCTTTGTGAAAATGAGTAACGACAGCAGAAAGAAGTTCATCCTCACAACTGTCGCAAACTACTTTGGGTTGAATTCTGCGGATACAGACATAGAAGCGTTGAGCAACACTGCACAGTTAAACACGTTTCTTGATGACGGAAACTGCTTCGTCTTGATAGCATGTGGAGAAAACAAAGACGGAAAAAGTGTAGTTCACTTGAGCAACAAAATAGATCTTGGCAAAAAGGATGACAAGGTGCTGGTCTTTTTTAAGATCAAACCAGAACCCATTACTCCAGACAATCTGCACACAAATGTCTTTATGTCATCCATGCTGGACTCACCAATCAGTGCTCTCTTTTACACCCTCCAAAAGGTGTATGCACCGGCACTGCTACAAAACGAAAAATGGAGTGAAAAGGTCGACCCAAAACTGCAGGATCTCATCTCCAATCTGCAGTCTGGCCTTGGGAGCATACTACGACATTCTGATGCCAAACAGAGCAAGGGCACTGACGATTCCATGAGTACCATTTTCACACCATCCGATGAGTATGAATATTGGCAAGAGATGACCAACTCTGGGAACCGATCTGGGTCAGTGTTTGCCAGCTTACTGAGGCCTCTGGACTTGGCATTCAAAAAGCTGGAATCAATGAGCATAGGCGAAAGTGAAGACGTCGTAGAAGAGGCGTTCAACGCCTTGGATGATCTGTGGAAGGCGGATGAAGCGGAATACCCTGAGGCGCGGATGAAGTTGATGATGGATGTGATCGGCAACACCTTGTGCCGATTCATCCAGACGCGACTGGCTGACGTAGACCTGTGGCGAGGTACGTACAACCAAGTGGAAGAGCAACTAAACCAGGCTGTAACCGTTCTCGAGCAGTGGATTGACAACTGCAATCGTCTCAGCACTGTGTTCTGGCCAAACTATTCGGCACACAAGTGGAAGAGCTCTGCCTTCGTACCGGAACATACCAGAAGTATGGTGCAGCGTCTCAACGAAGTGATGAACCTGAGACTGCTGCACAAACAGCTGACTAAGCTACTCTCGACTGCTGAGCAGGATGAATTGAAGACAAAGGCTGCCTTTGCGCCCTTTGCAGGGCTCAACCCTCTGCAGTATAATCCATACACAGAACCACTATGGAAAGCAGCTGTGCAGCAATTTCAGAACTTGCTTAAGCCAGCAGAGCAAAAGATCGCTGGCAAACTACGCATGCAGCTGCGCAACATGCAAGGGAACGCTTTGCAGCTCATGCAAGAATTCAAACGGTATCGTGAACTCATCAAGGAGGACAGCATTCGCAAGGAGCTGATAGCGGAGCGCGAGATGCTGTTGGGTCAACTGCTTGAGTACGTGAAAACGACGCAGCAAAACTTTCGCAGTCAGCAGGGAACAGGTCCACGCAGGATACTTGACGTACCGCAAGTCGTTAACAACATCTACTGGGCTCGGAACATAGAGTCAAAAGCCAAAGACATCGAGAAGACCGGCGAAGCCATTCTGTCCGATTTAGATGGATACAGTGGCCTCAAAAAGGATACCAGTCACCTCTTGGATGAGCTACAGGAGTACCACCGAGAACAGTTTGACTCCTGGAGCAAAGATACTATGGAAATGATCAAAGACAAGACTCTCAGCCTTGCAACTGAAGAGCAAGTCGTTGAGTTTGAGAAGGGCAAACATATGAGAGTGAACTACAATCGTCGACTGGTAGGACTCATCCGAGAGGTAAGACAACTGATTGTTCTTGGATATACAATTCCATCGAGAATCATGGAAGCTACCAACCTAGCTAAGAAATTCATGACGCAAGCCAAGGCTCTGGAGCAGGTAGCAAATTTCCACAACACCATCGGAGATCGCATCATCAAGTCACAGCGCCCCATGATGCTTGAGGCGGCCATGTCCTTCGCTCAGCTGGTACAGAAGCAACGGGGCATCACGTGGAATAACACACAGGCTGTGGACGAATACATCGTGAGACTGCAGACCTCTGTTGAAAGACTGTCAAGGGACAACAACCGACTCGTCACGTCCCACAATCAAATCAAGGACAAGGTGTTGCTGATGATGGACACAGACCTGCTACGGCAACAACAAAAATGGAAAGATTTGCTCAGAGAAATAAGAAACATCTTTCAGCAACTTGAGTCAGCTGGGTTCAAAGATCAAAAAACTTGGCGGGCACACTGGGACAGGCAAATATACAAGGCCCTGGAACATCAGTACCAACATGGCCTAGAAGTGGTGAACCAACATCTTCCCGAGCTTAAAGTTGAGCTCGTGTACAGAAACAGAAAACTGCAGTTTTCACCACCTATCGAAGAAATTCGCTTGAAGTACTACAGTCAGCTGAAACGCTTCCTCAACATCCCAAACAACTTCCGAGGAGTTGGAGAGGGCGGATCAGATGTCAGCATCTATCCAATCATCATCGAGAGGAACGCGTTCCGATACAACAAGTTGTTCCAAGCCGCAGAGGAACTCTTCCAGCGTCTGGAGTCCGTAAAGGACAAGTTTGAAGACTGGGTCGCGCTCGGTTCCGTGGACATGGACGATCTCATTCAGAAAAGGTGCAAAACATCCGAAGACTATGACAAAAACTTCAGGGCATCAAAAAGCAAGGGGCAGGAGATTGGTAGACTTCCCAGTACCGAAGAAAAGATAGACTGCATCACAGTCAGTTTCTCGGCCATCAGATCTGAGATTGAAATAATCAACAGGCGGTACTGGGATGCACTAGTCTCGCTGCTTCAACACAGCATCATCAAAGACTGTCATGCTCTAAATAGGTTCGCGACTGAATCTTCCGAGGGCCTAAAGAAGCAACCGCAGACGATCGAGGAAGTAGGAGAATCGGCAGCCAGAAGGAATGAAGTCATGGCCGAGATGCCGGATTACGATGTACTCATGAAAGACGTTGAAAAGAGGAACAAGATGTTGGCGAACTGGACGAAAGACAAGGTGGATCAAGTAGCCAAGGTCACGTCAAAATGGGACAATTTTCAGAGCCTGGTTTCCAACTATGACGCACTGATGTCAAAACAGATTGAAGGCCTGAAATCAAGCATGAAGTCACAGGTGAAAAACCATCTCAAAGATGTGGAGAGATTTGCAGCCAAGTGGTACCAATTCAAGCCAAAAGATGACATATTCGATCATGAGACAGACGAGATTCTGAAGGGTCTTGCGATTGTCAAAGAAAAGAAGCGTGAGTGGGATGTTCTGGCTGAGGAACGAGAGAAACTCCTGGCTGGTTTCGATCAGTTTGGGATGGAGAAACCGGACATGAGCGACGCCGAAAAGGTGGAAAAGGACTTACTCGAAACAGAAGCATCATTTTCTCTTTTCGAGGAATACCATAACGGTATGAACGACATGCTGAAGGAAGAGTGGATCGTGTTCAGGAGCAAACTTTACCGGTTCGAGGAGTATTTAGGCCAGTGGAATGACAAACTTCAAGAAGAGCAGAAAAATCCGTTGGCTGTGAAGCTCCTCAAGGAGATTGAAAAGGATTACGACCTAGTCCCAGCAATGAAATTTGTCCGAGGCGATGCTTTCAGTGAGAAGCACTGGAGCGAAATGTACAATATTCTGGGCATTCCCACGTCCCTTGGCATTGACAAGTTAACATTCGGTGATCTCATGCGAGTGAAGTCCAAAATCCTCGACAACAAGGAAGCCCTAAAGGAGCTCAACAGCAGGGCATCAGGAGAAGTAGCAATACGACAAGCTCTGCAGGAGCTGGATGCATGGGAGATCGAATCAAAATTTAGTTTGGTAGAACAAACTGACTCTGGAAACAGACCTATCAAACTGATCAAAGACTGGAAAGAGCTCCTGAATAAGGTTGGTGACCTTCAATGTCTTCTTCAGTCACTGAAAGATTCACCGTACTACCAAGCGTTTTTGGATCGTGCAGGAATCTGGGAACGTCGACTGGCTGATTTGGACGAATATTTGGCCAACCTGAATCAGATTCAGAGGAAATGGGTATACCTCGAGCCCATTTTTGGAAGAGGTGCCTTGCCCAACGAACAAGCGCGTTTCAAACGCATCAACGATGACTTCAGAGCAATCATGGGAGACGTGGAGAAAGACCCAAGGGTCGTTTCTCTCTGCAAGATATCAGGACTCCGAGATATGCTGACTACTATGATGGACCAGCTGAGTAGGTGCCAAAAGAGTCTCAGCGAATTCCTGGAGGAGAAACGGTCTCAGTTCCCTCGCTTTTACTTCATCGGCGACGACGACCTTCTGGAGATTTTGGGGCAAGCGACAAATCCTACTATCATTCAGTCCCATCTTAAGAAGCTGTTCGCTGGTATATACAGAGTGGACTTCGACGACAGCAACTCCAAAATCATCGCAATGAAGTCTATTCAGGGTGAGACAGTCAAGCTCAAGAAACCAGTTCAAATCACTAAGAATGTGGAAGGATGGCTACAAGAACTGGCCAATGAAATGAAGAGCACCCTGAAGGCTCTGCTTGTGGAGTGCATGACAGAAGCGCACGGGAAAGGACCAGATCCACTGGCATATCCAAGTCAGATCCTTTGCGTATCGGAAAGCATCATGTTCACGGAAAAATGTGAAAAAGCTATCGAAAAAGGCACGCTGAAGGATGCACTAGGGGAGATGAAAGCCCAGTTAGAGAGCTACACAAGTCAGGATATCGACACCAGTGATGACGAAGGCAAAGTGCTCCAGCTCAAGCTGAAATCCCTGATACTGGACACTATCCATAACGTCGCGGTAGTGGAGGAGCTTATCGCGTCATCCGCCAAAGCACTCGACCACTGGCTGTGGCAAAAGCAACTGAGGTACTACATGCGGAAGGATAGTGTCGCTATCATGCGAATGGTGGATGCCGAGTTTGAGTATACTTATGAGTACCAAGGCAACGCGGCAAAACTCGTTCACACACCTCTCACCGACAAATGCTACCTGACACTCACCCAGGCCATGCACATGGGTATGGGAGGAAATCCCTACGGTCCAGCCGGTACAGGGAAGACAGAATCGGTCAAAGCTCTTGGGAACGTGTTTGGACGACAGGTACTAGTGTTCAACTGCGACGAGGGCCTCGATGTACAGTCCATGGGCCGTATCTTCATAGGCCTGGTGAAGTGTGGAGCCTGGGGATGCTTTGACGAGTTCAACCGTCTGGACGAGGCTGTGCTGTCTGCCGTCTCCATGCAGATCCAGGTGATTCAGGCTGCCCTGAAAAACAAAGAACCCCGAATCAAGCTTCTGGGAAACGACCTCGACATTGACTACAACTCAGGCATTTTCATCACGATGAATCCTGCGGGCAAAGGATACGGAGGACGCTCCAAATTACCCGACAATCTGAAGCAGCTGTTCCGACCAGTGGCAATGACTACTCCCGACAACGAGCTCATAACAGAAACAATTCTGTACTCTGAGGGCTTCAAACACGCCAAAACCCTGGGTAAGAAGCTCACCGCTGTGTTCAATCTATCACGACAGCTCCTGTCTACGCAACAGCACTACGACTGGGGCCTACGAGCGTTGAAAACTGTCCTTGGGGGCTGTGGGAACCTCCTGTCCCTGCACAAGGCGTCACTGCCCGAAGGTGCTCAAGTGGACGAAAAAACTGAGGCAAAGCTGATCGTGCAAGCTGCACGATTCAACACCATGTCCAAGCTGACCTTCGCAGACACAAACAGGTTTGACTCTCTTATTAACGACGTCTTCATCGGAGTCGCAGTTGACGATGTAAGCTACGAAGAGCTAGTGAATGCCATCAAGGAAACGCTGAAAGAACTGGGTCTGATGGAGAGCCAAACACAAATCAAGAAAGCGATTGAGCTCTACGAACAGCTGAACCAAAGGATGGGATGTGTTGTTGTAGGTCCAAGTGGCTGCGGCAAGAGCACGCTGTGGAAAGTGCTTCGACTGGCTATGATCAAAACAGGTCGTACAGTAAAAATACACACGATGAATCCCAAGGCGATGCCCCGTACGCAGCTGCTCGGCCACATCGACATGGACACCCGAGAATGGTTTGATGGCGTCCTGACGAACAGCGCCCGTCTGGTTGTGAAGGAGCCGAAAGAGGTTCAATCTTGGATCATTTGCGACGGCGATATAGACCCCGAATGGATTGAGTCACTCAACTCTGTGCTTGACGACAACCGTCTGCTCACAATGCCGTCAGGAGAGCGCATTCAGTTTGCTCCAAACGTCAACTTTTTGTTTGAGACACACGACCTCAGCTGCGCTTCACCTGCAACTATATCTCGGATGGGCATGATCTTCCTGAGCGACGAGAACACTGATGTGGATGCTGTCGTTTCGGCATGGGTGGCACGGCAGCCGGAGGAGCGTCGGAAAGTTGTGGGACAACTCGTAGAAGACCACTTCCACAACGCGCTAGAGTGGGTTTTGGACGCCGACGCGTTCGAAACTGATACGACGCTGATAGGCACTGTGATGAATGGGCTGTCACACTTGTCGAATGCCAAGAGCAAAACTGGGTTTGCTGTGGCTCTCGTTTACGGCTTAGGTGGAAACCTAAAAAAGGAAACTCGAGCCAAGTTCGCCACTGAGGTGTTCGGGTGGCTAGGTGAGTCTCCACCTGATACACACAATCCCCTGAATTTCCACTACGATGAGCGAAGGGACAGGATGGAGGCCTATGGCATGGGCGAACAAGCTAAAGTGACAGTTGAGTCCCTGTTCTCAGCCAGCCCGCCGCTGATCCTGACACCCGATATCCAGAGATCACTGGACTACTTCCGACCATGGCTGCAGGGAGAGCAGCGCGAACCTTTCCTCATGGTAGGGCCAGAAGGAAGTGGGAAGACACAAATGCTGTACGAGTGCTTCAAGAAAATGAAATCTACGCAAGTGGCCACCGTTCACTGCAGTGCACAGACAACACCACAACATGTTTTGCAAAAGCTGACGCAGATGTGCATACAGATCACTACCAACACTGGAAGGGTCTACCGACCGAAAGAAACCGAGTGGCTTGTGCTCTATCTAAAGGACATCAATCTACCCAAGCCAGACAAGTGGGGAACATGCCAACTGATCGCTTTTCTTCAGCAGGTCGTCACGTACAAAGGTTTTTGGGATCAAACTCTTGAGTGGGTTGGACTTGAGAACGTCCAGATCGTTGGCAGTATGATCGGCGGCAAGGCATTGGGGAAGCACGAGCTGTCAACCCGATTCACGTCAATCATTCGTCTCCTCTCAGTGGACTATCCAGACATGGATCAGATGCAGAGCATATACGCCGTGTACCTAAAGCCCATCCTAGAAGGCATGTCGGGTGGCGTCGGCGAGGCACTCTCAGCCAAGACAGGACAGTTGGCCGAATCCACACTCAAGGTGTTCCAGCAGCTACAGTCCTCATTCAGCGCAGATGATCATGGCCACTACGTCTTTTCCATGCGCAACCTTACAGACTGGCTCCTGGGCCTGATTCGGTACGACATCGACGAAGGAAATGCAGTTGAAGAAATGCTGGAAGTGTGGGCATACGAAGCCTGCCGCATGTTTAGGGACCGTCTCGTCACCGATGTGGACCAGTCGAAGTTCGACAAAATCCTTTACGATGTCATTTCGACAGACTGGGGCATCAACCTGCATGGACATCTAGACGGCAAGTTCTTCGTGACTCCGGGAGCACGATCATCATCTCAAACAGCGGTCGGTCGAGCCCTTCCCATCACAGGCAAACACTTGGGGAGCCTGGAGCCGGACGACTGGCAGGCATGCATCGTGAAGGGTGCCAACCAGTTTGTAGCTGAGCACCACGATCTTGATATGTTTGTCTTCCGTGAAGTGCTAGAAAACATCGCCAGGGTTGAACGTGTACTCTCCTTCCCAGGAGGGTCCTTGTTGATGGCAGGTCGATCAGGAGTTGGACGAAGAACATCCGTCGGCATTGCCGCATGTATGTTGGGCGCAACTTTGGTGTCACCAAAGATGGGCAAAGGGTACGGCGTGAAACAGTTCCGGGCCGATCTCAAGGCATACATGCAAATCGCCGCCATCGAAAACCAGCAGGTGGTCTTCATTCTGGAGGATCATCAGGTGACAGACTCATCATTCCTGGAGCTGGTGAACTCTTTGCTGAGTGCAGGTGAGGTACCAGGACTCTTTGTACCGGAGGAGATCGAACCGATGATCGCCCCGCTCCGCGACGACGCATCACAAGAGGGATTCAGGGGTCCTCTATTCTCATTTTTCTCATCGCGTGTGAAGAAAAACCTCCATGTGGCCATGATCATGGACTTCACCAACCCTACGTTCACCGTGAACTGCCAGAGCAACCCTGCCCTGATCAAGCAATGCAACGTCATGTGGATGAGCAAGTGGAGTATGGAGAGCATGTGCTCGCTCCCAATGATGATCATCGCTAAGAGCAAGGACTCAGGGGATGCAGCCGGTGTCTTCACTCAAGAGAAGAAGAAGAAGAAAGACAAGAGGGAGAGGCGGGTTTCCGGCGGAGACTCACTGCTGAATGGGTTCCTGTCCATCCACCAGTCTATGCCGAACAATGCTGCAACACCCAGGAAGTACATGCAGTTGATGAAAACGTATCTGAAAGTATACAAGCACAAGAAGCAGATGATCCTGGATAGGCAGCAGCACTTGAAAGGCGGTGTCGACAAACTGAACGAAGCGACAACTGTAGTCGACAAGCTGAAGAAGCAGGCTGGCGAGCAGGAAGTAAAGCTGAACCAGAAGCAGGGTGAAGCGAACAAAGCTCTGAAAATGATAACAAACACTATGAAGTCAGCCAGCAAACAAAAAGAAGAAATGGAAATGCTGAAAGGCAAGGCAGAAAAAGAGAGTGTCAAAATGCAAAAACGGAAAGAAGGTATTGACAAAGAGATGGCCGAAGTGGAACCTATTCTGGCAGAAGCAAGAAAGGCAGTGGGGAACATAAAATCTGAATCCTTGTCAGAGGTGAGGTCGCTTCGAGCACCTCCAGACGTCATTCGTGACATCCTCGAGGGTGTCATGGTGCTTTTGGGCATAGCTGATACCTCCTGGAACAGCATGAAAAGCTTCTTGGCTCAGAGAGGAATAAAAGAGGACATCATGAAGTTTGATGCTCACAGCATCTCTGTGCCGCAACGGAAGAAAGTGGAAAAACTACTCAAGGAAAGAGCAAAAAGCTACGACCCTGTAAGCGCAAAACGAGCGTCCCAAGCAGCCGCACCACTTGCGTCATGGGTGAAGGCCAATGCCACATACGCGGTTATTTTGGAGAAAATCAAACCATTGGAAGATGAACAAAACGCGCTGCAGAAGAACATCGACGAAGCGCAGGAGGCCATGGATCGACTTGGGGATGACCTCGGCAATGTGGAGAAGCACGTTCAGGGACTCACAGACCAGTTGAATAAGTCAACTAAGGAAGCTGCTTCCATCGAAGTTGGCCTGACCAATGCCAAGGAAACACTGACTGCGGCTGAAAATCTGGTCGGCCAACTATCTGGAGAATATAAAAGGTGGACAAAACAGCTGGATGAGCTGCAGCACGAGCTGGAAACGCTGCCATTGAGGTCACTTTTGGCCGCTGCTTTCGTCAACTACCTTTCGGATGCATCCGAAGATGTGCGCGCCTCAAAGACCAAACAATGGTGCGAGCTCTTAGGTCTCGAAGGATTCAAATTCCGTGGTCACATGAGTACGGAGAGAGAAATGCTCACGTGGAAGGGCGAGGGTCTGCCATCTGATGACTTGAGTGTGGAGAACGGTGTTGTTGTCATGCACAGTGGGACAGTGACGTTCCTCATCGACCCATCATCGCGCGCCATCGAATGGCTTAAAACGCACCTGAAAGATTCAGGGGGAGTGGAGGTTGTTACACAACAAGAGGATAAGTTCTCTACGCAACTAGAAATGGCAGTGAGATTCGGGAAAACACTAATCATACAAGAAGTTGACCACTTCGAACCAGTTTTGTTCCCACTGATGAGACAGAATGTGTCAACGCAAGGCACAAGACAGACCATTCAGGTCGGTGACAAGATGCTGGACTACAACGAGAACTTCAAACTGTTCCTGGCTACGAGAAATCCAGAACCCATCATTCCACCGGACTGTGCCAGCATCCTGACTACAGTCAACTTCATCACCACCAACGCTGGACTGATGGGTCAACTGTTGGCACTCACGCTGCAGTCCGAGAAACCAGAGTTGGAAGTCAAACGAAGAGAGCTCCTAAAACTGGAGGAGGACAACAAAATTAAGCTGTCACAGCTGGAGGATAAGCTGTTGCTCGAATTAGCAAGTGCAAAAGGCAACATTCTTGAAAACAAAGAGCTCCTTGCTTCCCTGAACGAGTCCAAAACCTCCTCGTCGAAGATAGCGGCGTCCATCAAAGAAGGGCAGAAAATTCAAGAAACCCTTGGGAAAGAACGGGACGCTTATCTTCCACTGGCGGAAAGTGGCTCCCAGCTGTACTTCATTGTCACAGATCTATGTAAGATAAACAACATGTATCATTTCTCTCTGGCTTCGTTCATGAACTTGTTTTCTCAGGCTCTGCAGGTGAAAAGTGAAGGGGTGGACACTAGTATGCGGATCACTACGCTGAAACGGGCAGCCACTGATGCGGTGTACACCAATACATGCCGATCACTGTTCAAGGCCGATCGACTGATGTTCGCCCTACACTGCGTGCATGGAATGAACCTGAAGATGTTCCAAGAGAATGAGTGGGAGGCGTTCACAGGACAGCTGTTGTCCGACGTCAAGACAGATGCAGAAACCTTGCGAAAGCAGATGCCGTCATGGGTGACGGAAGATCGAGCTCTAGCTGTGTCCCTGCTGAAATCGAACCTTCCGAAACTTTGGGACGTCCTGAAACTTGACGACAGCAATGCGTGGACAGGCTTCGCTACCAGCCCCGAGTGCGAGCGCAACCTGCCAACACATTTGAAGGACAAGCTGACGCCGTTCCAAAAGCTGCTCGTGGTGCAGGCCCTGCGGCCAGACAGACTGCAGACGGCCATGATTGAGTTCGCCTCCTCGGTGATGGGACACGAACTGTCACCACCTCCGCTCGACCTTCGGGAACTGCTGAAAGAGACAACTACATCAACGCCGGTACTGATCCTCATCTCTCCCGGATCTGACCCCTCCGAGGAGTTGCAGGAGCTCGCTAAGAACAAAGTCGGGCTCGACAAGTTCTCTGAAGTGGCCATGGGTCAGGGACAAGCCGAGATCGCCCTCAGAAAACTCAAGTTATGTAGTGAGTCAGGTGAGTGGCTGTGCTTGAAAAACCTCCACTTGGTGACGGCATGGCTTCCCGTTCTGGAAAAGGAACTGCTGAAACTGACGCCCAAAGACACGTTCCGACTGTGGCTCACTGCTGAGGCTCACAGTAAGTTCACGCCAACCCTGCTACAAAGTACCATGAAGGTTACATACGAGGCTCCCCCGGGTGTGAAGAAGAACCTTCTGCGTTCTTACACGATGTGGGGACCAGAGTACATAGCAGCTGGAGGTGGTAACGCTCAGCGAGCGCAGGCGCTGTTTGCTTTGGCTTGGTTCCACGCTGTCGTTCAAGAACGGCGGACGTTCATACCACAAGGCTGGACGAAGTTCTACGAGTTCAACTTCGCTGACCTCAAGGCTGGTGCCGATATCCTGGACCGCTTGGTGGCTATGGGTACCCTGCGCTGGGACTACATGCACGGTCTGATGGAAAACGCAATCTATGGCGGCCGCGTGGACAACACATTTGATCTACGTGTCCTGGTATCCTACCTGAAACAGTTCTTCAACGGGGAAGTCATCTCGGGGTCATCGAAAGCTCACCGTCCTCTGGGCCCGAACATCAACTTACCGACGTCAGCCGACTTCAAGGAGTACATGCACATCATCAAATCATTCAGCGAGACCGATAAACCCAACTATTTCGGTCTGCCGGCTAACATTGACCGCTCCGCTCAGCGCATGATAAGCGCGAACGTCATCAGCCAGCTGAAGGTGCTGATGAGATCAGTGCAAGCAGCGGACAAGTTCGATCGCGACAGGTGGCAAAAGGAACTGTCACCGGTGCTGAACCTCTGGAAAAAGCTCAACTCTGACGTCAACCTGACCAAGCAAATCACGCGCCAGTCAACGCACCGCATGTCCATCAGCAGCGCTAAGGAGCCGATCACATCCTTCATCCAGCTAGAGCAGTTCAACGCGCTGCGACTGGTACAGGATGTGCACCGCAGCCTGGCCAACGTGAGCAAAGTGATCCGTGGCACCATGCTTCTCTCGCCCGACGTCAAGAAGGTGGCCGAAAGTCTGATGCACAACGAGACAGCCGGCGCCTGGCAAGCGGTGTGGGAGGGACCTGAGGATCCGTTCCAGTACCTGCGATCGCTCATCAGCCGCACGCTCGCCTGCAAGCGCTGGGTGCAGAAAGCTGAGTCGGGCTCGCTCCTCAACGAGCCGCTCGACCTGTCTGAAATATTCCACCCCGACACGTTCCTGAACGCGCTGCGCCAGCAGACGGGACGCATGCACAAGACGGCCATGGACGAACTGGTGTTCGTCTCGTCTTGGGCACAGATCGGAGTCGACTCGAAGATGCAGGTGAAGCTGACTGGTCTGCAGCTGGAGGGCTGCGCGTTCGACGGCACGCGACTGACTGAGAGTCGCGCTGATTCGCCGAGTGTCACCACCGTGCCCGTCTGCACGGTGGCCTGGGTGCCGCGTGCCGACGCCGAAGCCAAGGTGCCGACTGAAGTCATCTCGATGCCGCTCTACATGACCCAGGAGCGTGAGAAGGTCGTCGTGTGCCTGGACGTACCCTCCTCGGGTGAAGCCAGTCGCTGGACCCAATCTGGCGCTGCCATGTTCCTCAAGGACTAGTCAGTAGTGCGTGACAGCGTCTGCCGTGTTGCGGTCATGGGTAGCATGTTTTGTGTAGTATAGTAGTGCAATGGTTTAGTGCCTATGGGAGTGCTTGGGCACAAGGAAAAACTTAGCAGACCGTAGCTGGAAATGGTAGTTTTATCGCGGCATTCACACATGTTCGAGAGACTGCAGTCATATTTACTCAGGCCGCGCGCTGTGATGCTTCGGGCGTGATTTCATGTGATAAACTTATCTACTATGGGCAAGTATTTCGCCCTTGCCTGGTGAATTTTGCAATGCTCAGATGCAAATGCATTCGCCATGTTCGTTTCTGTTCTGGAGGTTATGAATGCTGCGTGAATGAACTTGTAGCGCATGATGATGATCAGTTTCACAGAAACATTCAGAGTTAAGTCATGCAACGAACAGGTGACACAGCTGCTCCGGGATCACACAAAGGATGCTTGCGAAATATCACCAAATATATTGAATTATTGAGCGCCGGCCTGTATATTATATGAAATCGGACTCTGTCAACATCTGAGGAACAAGGAGTTGGCATTAAAAGGCTAATATAAAATTTCAAGTATATATAATAATCCGTTGCACCGATTTCTTTGCGCGCCACACTGCTGCGGTAACGACTAACCATTGACGGGCGCTGAATGTGCCGGGCCATGCGGTGCGTCCTCGTTTCGGCAGGAAAGGGCATTTTCGAGTGGTCCAGCGGTGCCATCTACAGCGGTGACTGGGCCTGGAATCGGCGGCACGGTCACGGTGTATACACCGAGCTCTGTCCCAGAACCTGTCAGCTGATCCAGTATAACGGACAGTGGTGCTGCGGTAGGAGACAGGTCAGAACAGCTCTCTCCATCACAGACACATTCAGATGGCATGATAAAGTAAAAATCAATGTCTTTCCGTGGCCATCCTGAAGGGATTATCCATGACACATGCCACGTACAGCAACAGCGTGACGCGTGCAACAGCATGATAGATAGCCAGAACAGCACACATGTATAGAGCCATGTGAGCCAAACCTTGGTATAGCCAAGCATCTTTTCAAAAAATTGATCCAAGTTTTTCCAAGGTACCTAACATTCACAAATTAATTGACCCTTTTGTTTGTTGATTGGGGTTTTAGGGCGCAACAACTTCTTGGTTATTTTGCGCCCATTAATTGACCCTTTCTCACCTCTATTTAATTAGTGTCCATAGCGAGTTTCACTTCCATCGGTCTCCACGATCGCCATTGACTGCGCCTCGTCCCCATGGAGCGATTTTGACCGCTGTATGGCAGGGTCATGGTGTGCAGTTCTACTCGGACGGCGAGAGCTATGAGGGCGAGTGGCACAACAACAAGCGGCACGGCTGGGGTCGGATGTTCTACAAGGACGGCAGTCTCTACGAAGGAGAATGGAAGGACGATATCCGCGAGGGGAGAGGGCTCCTAATAAAAGGTACAGTGCTTAGTGGTAACGTTGCGTTGGAACTTGGAGGGGTCAACTGTCTCAGAATGAAACTAGTCCCAATAAACTGCAGAGGCGCATTGGTTCAAAACGGAAAGTAACGTATTGCACTAAATTATTGTGGAAGAGCGGACGTAGCCCATGCGACTGGTGAATCTGAGTGACTACATACACTCTGAGTGAATATACCTGACATGTGACTGTGCCGGCTGCCGACCACAGCGGATGGCAACATGTACGAGGGCACATGGCACCGTGGCACCAAGCACGGCCCCGGCCTCTACCAACACAAGCGGACCGGCCAGATGCAGGAGGGCATCTGGGTGGACAACATGGTCAAGTGCAGTGCCGTGGAGGACAAAAACCGTCTGTTTGCCATTAAGCCCACGCCATACCCCATACCACCG
Source organism: Semibalanus cariosus (assembly GCA_030323935.1). NCBI lineage: Eukaryota > Metazoa > Arthropoda > Thecostraca > Balanomorpha > Balanidae > Semibalanus > Semibalanus cariosus. The sequence goes on from JARFNR010099950.1 coordinate 17,149, forward strand.
GTTAGTGTCGTACCACAACCAAAGTCGGCACCACAGCTGTACATATGCGCGGTTCCCAAAAACAAATCGAGGTTTGATGACTTGGATCCTGGACTGATGATGATGATGATGATAATGATTGGGATTTAAGGGCAACGTAATGGATACTGGACCGACTGGGATATTGAAACCATTATAATACTTATGTAAAGATCCACTTGAATTTTGAGTATTATCAAGGTTGTTGTGAAGGGATCTACTGGAATCCCGGTTATTTTCTCAATTGTATCCAGAGATCCAATGGGTCCATTACACAAATAATTATCAGCTACTTCTTCTTATCCCATGCTTTGGGAACACCTTAGCATGTCTTTAAATGAAAATGCTTGAATACTGATACAAAATTGTCCCTTCTTGTAAAAATAGTTAAATACTCCCCGATTTTTAACGAGATACTGAGGGGTCCAGGATCCGTTAGTAGATTTCACCGAGAACCCCACTGGGACCCAAAACCCATGATAGCGATTTATTGTAACTTTTTGCAAGATCCCAAACCCGTTGTTGGGTTTTGCGGAGAGATTTTAGACCCGGGGTCCGTTTCTGGGTCTACGCACGTGTGGTATTAACCGGTAGTCGTCGCCAGCCATCACCAGTCAGCCCAACACGGCGACACCACGCCATCAGTTCATATTACAGTGACACATCACCGACCGAACAGTACTGCTCTTCAAAACCTATCCGATCCTTACATCTGGATCATGGACCCATCAGAATAATTTTGAACGGACCTGCTGGGATCATATGTATGTTAAATTATGCTAAAGATATTGTGAAACATTGTGAAATTTACCTATTCCATTCAGTTATATGCAACATGACTTCGAAGCATAGATCCTCTTTGAAGTTTTATCAAGGGATCCTGTCAGATCTTATATTTGTGGCTCACTTAAATCGAGAGATCCGATTGGATCCCAGATCCACTATTGTTTCCTTGTGAGTTCAAGTGAAATTTTAGATCCGTTTCTGGGATCCATGCAAATGCATGGTTACGAGCTCATTAACTTATCCCCTCGACCACCGAGATAGCGCGAAGTATATACGGAATTTGTTTAAATTAACATCGGAAGGAAAATCACGTCACTTCATCAGAATGCACGTAATTTGGTATTTAATTTCTGGAAACAAGAAACACATTGGGAATGCCATTCAAGAATGAACTTATATTTATATCTAAAACTAAAACTGAGCACCACGCGAACTTCAAAATGGAAAATAAGCACAGTTGAGCGAAAAGAAGAAGATGCGTAACGAACATATATTTTTTGCTCTCTTTTAGTTGGCAAATGTTTCTTTTTCTTATCAAAGGGTTTCAACTAATCTGACTTTGTTTGCTTCATGGTTTTATGTGACTTAATGATGTATTCCCTATGTTTAATTGATTCTTGAGAATAGTTCTGATCCCTGGCTTTAGCATCGCTTTCGTCCACATGCATGCATTGACCCATACTTCTCAGAACCACAGACGACAGCCTGAATTCGATGGCGTGACAATGCACCACCACAACATATTGACCTGTTCCAGGACCGGCTCGAAGGCCAGTGCCATTGCCATTCGTACATGCACCACCGTCAACATATTGAGCTGTTCCAGGAACGGCCCGTAGGCCAGTGCCATCCAGCCATGTTAGCATACTGTTGCCATGTTGCCCGATCAATACGGCCCGTCATTGGCGGTTTGCCAGCACGGTTGGCACGCTGCTGACGGTGCCACCCGCCTCAGAACACAGCGCTGTTGCCATACCTCGCCGGGCGTGCAGTGTATGGCGGCGGCCGGATGTCCGGCTGACATTGACGGTCGCCCGCCGTCTCTCTGTGTCTGTACGTCCAGCTGGAGCTGTCCGAGCCGGTGGCGGTGCTGCGGGAGGCGGCCGCCGAGTTCGTGCCGCTCATCCCAGAACAGTACCGGCTGGCCCCCGACACGGCATCTTCCTCCTCAGTCTCCTCTGTTGCCTCTACCTCCAGCGTCGAGGAGACCAGCTCCGACGCGTCCGGCGCCCAGCGCTGCCAACATAGGTACTCCTTAGAACGATGCTGTAACGTTTCAGTGTGAATCGGAATGGCGAGGAAGCAGACTCAAATCATGGCTGATAACATTTGCTCAACGATGCGATTAATAAATTTGAGAGGAACTCACCCGCAACCCACTGGATGGGCTTCTTGTAAACCTAGACGTGAATGGTGTGGAGTGTATGGACATACTCGATGAGATGGTACCATTGACGATGTATTGTCAAATAAATGAGCACAAACATTTCAGATTAACCGAGGCTTTGAAGCATAGACAGCTATATTTCTAACACTGTCACATCGACATAATAGGTACTTTGTAAAGCTTTCAATCGACGGAGCAGATGGCATGATTGTGACATTGCATAATGGCATCACATCGTTGCTCCGTATATATTATAAATACTTAACTATACATGCAAGTCACGAATGCATATAAAACTGAGGCAGCACACAAGAACTCGAAACCCCATTCGATTATTCAACAGCAATATCCACAGGTCACCTGCCTCAGACACTGGCAACAGGCCTATCACATAATCAGCGGGAAGCCATGCGCACACTGCCTCAGCCAGTCCACTCTCCGTTCCAGCATTGCAACATCCACGTGGCAGTGCCCTCCACTGCCCGAGCGCTCCACTGTCACAGAATACACCACTCATCACCCGCTGCGGTCACCGAACTCTTAACCTTCCCAAAAGACAAGGTCACTCACTGGCAGTGGCGTATTTATAAATCAGCCAAGGAGGGGGCCACATGCTTTAGGAGCACAATTCACAATTTAGAAATCCAAAACCATATAGACGACTTATACAACCGCTTGCATTATCAGTAAACAAAACTTTCCTGGTTATCTTGAAATTTACACACAAATGGTGTCCGTGCCGAATGGATACAACATATTCTGGAGCGCGCCTTCGGCGCCAGGGGGGGGGGCATAGCCCCCACTTAAATACGCCACTGGTCACTGGGCAAGTCACTCACAGCGCACGCCGCCCGCCTCACACGATATGGTCACTGGCCGCGTACGTACTCTCCGTGTTGTTGGCCTGCACAGGCTGGTCCAGCTGTCCCTTCAGCTTCTCCAGCTCCCGGATGCCGGACTCGGTGATCTCGTACTTGTGCGACACCAGCTTACGGTAAAAGTGCAGCGCGAACAGCGCGAAGATGCAGACGATGGGCACCAGCAGCGCCGTGGACGCCCAGGCGGCCTCCTGAGACACGTCAAAGAATTTGACCCAGCAGAGCAGCGCGATCTCCACCATGAAGAGCATCAGGCCCACCACGGTGGAGAACACCCAGGCCATCTCGATGTAGATGTGCATCTTGCCGTGTGGCGACTCGGAGACGGCCGACATGGTGTGCATGCTGCTGACGGCCTCAACGTGCGGCAGGATGCAGGTGGATATCATCAGCGCCAGCATGTGGATGGCCACCAGCAGGGTGGTGCACATGGCGAACGCCACCAGCAGGCCGGTCGGGATGTTCTTGCTCAGCTGCACCTCCACCATCGCCACCTGGAACGGACGCGCCGAGAGAGGCAACAGAAGAGAGACAGTCAGTGGCGAGACGGACCGACGAATGACGTCCAGGTGGCGTCACGGGACGGAATGTGACGCTTAGAAGGCGACGAGAGCCATAATATGACTATCTGACGCTAGGGAGATTGGGACGTTCTGACAACTGCCTTAACAAATGTTTTGAACGCATGCCTTGGAAATGAAAATGATATTTTCCCGAAATTTGCAGCACAGAACGTCAGTATTCATCTCTGTTCTAAGATATTGTGCTGGGACCAGATTGATAACATACCATGGCGAAACCGGACAGCAGCGCTGATGTTCGACTGGAGGCCTTCAGCTTGGCGCGGCTGAGGTGAAGATTGCGCCATGCCAGGAAGTAAGTGTGGCTAGAGCTGTCGCCGGCCATCGTTAACGACTGACTCTGGAGAACAGCACCAAGTAAGGTCAGAACACAACGGAAGCCACGGTGAGGAGTGGCTTGGCATTGTGATGATTGTTTGCAGTGCAACGAGCCAAGAGCAGTTAGAAAGAAAATGTCTAGAAACAACTGTTCACAGACACATGGATCGACCAAGAGTCAACTTGTGTGGTCTATGAAGTGTTATCTAGTTGGGCTGTGCAATCTTCATTTATATAAATGTCAAAGCCCCTAAAAGTAAAAGATGTTAAATGTACACAATCGAGGTGCATTAAGCTTTTGATACAGCGTGTTAGTACAAGCGGCAAGCGGCAA